>JAFIRS010000261.1:600000-914224 GCA_018342105.1 Gonioctena quinquepunctata
TAATCACGGGAGTTTTTTGGTACATGACAACTGTTGAATATTTTTGCTAAGATATTTTTATTTTATTTGGTCAGTTATTGTTTATTTACTGATGAGTTCGAACATAATTTACAAGTTTACAAGAGCATGGATATTGGTGCTGAAAATTGTAGAAGTGATTTACAATATTTTTTCAGAACTGAAAATTTTTGAAGCTTAAAAATGTTACCTTGGTTATTGGTTGAAAAAAAGACCAAATCTGTATTAGAAAAAAAGGAAATATCTTATTTTCAATTGCCAAACATGGAAACTGAGTAGAGTCCCAAATACCATAATATGAGTTATAACTTTCAATTCCAATGTGAAATTCTCAATTCCAATATGGAATTTAAATGTTTCCCGATAGGTAGTACTTGCTCTGAAGGGTCTGCTTTAACATCTTTGTGACTAAGAGATTTGTTTGGGCTAGACTTTTTCGTTGTTTCAACAAAATTTAAATGGGACTATGATATTGTTGGGAGCTTATTTTTTGTGGGAAAATACTAATTCTTGACACTTTTTTTGGAATAATAACCTTCCACCATCTGAAAAAAAAATTAATTGGATCGGGGAATCTATACGAGTGTAGAAGGGCAATTAATTTCTTGTCCTTCTACACTTGTATAGATTTCCTGATTTAATTTTGTTTTCAGATTGTGGAAGGTTATTATTCCCCAAAAAGTGTCAATAATGAGTATTCCTCCACAAAAAAATAAGCTTCGAACAATACTTACAAGAACGGTACGGGCAGCAATGTGTTATGGACTTTTTTCAAGTTCTCGTAGCAGATGTCGAGATGATAAAGCCAAAAGGACTTAATCTTCCATATGCCATTCCACATTTAAGAACTCCTTCTTTTACGTTAGTCAAAAAAGACGTTCAGAAAATATTGCGAGAAATACAGCAAGAACTGAGAAATTAAATTGATATTCACAAGATTTTTGAAAGCGGTCTAGTGTATAGAGAAGATTCTTTTGATTCAATAATATTTTGACAGGAAAAAATTAGAATACAAGTTACTGAAAAATAATTTTTTGTATGCAGTAAGTTTAACTTTATTTCCAAATTGTGGAAGGTTATTATTCCCAAAAAAGTGTCAAGAAGGATCTATGATCATTTGAAAAATTCCTCTCGGCAGTTCAGATTTTCGAATTCCTTGAAAAACTGACTGGTTTCAATGATAGGAAAAGGTGTATTGCTCAGTCACAAAGATAAAACTGTCAGTCAGCTTCAGAGCTAAATGTTTACTGATGAGAGAGACGAAACTAAATCAGAGGCATTTGCTATCTTTTATTAATTTGACCCATTATGAAAGATATTTAGAAGCATTCCAGTTTGAAAAAAACACTGCTGATTGGAATTTGTATTGTGCTGTTTAGGATAATATGAATGTTTCTATAGAGAAATATACTGAATGTTTATAATAGAAAATATATTATAAACTTGCATGATGCCAACTGGAGTTACTTTACTGTAATTCATTTACACCATACTTATTCTCATACACAGGTATACAAGAGCGGCGCGTGGGTCATGTGTTTTTTCAAAATATATAATTGAGAGAAAAAGGGAGGCCTGTACCCATCTCCCCCCGACGCGCCGCCCCTGTATGTTCTCGTTTCTGGACCAAAATCACAATATGTAGATAACTTGACCACACTCCTATATAATTGTAATTTATTGAGATTTTTACGGGGATTATATAAATGAAACAGAACATGTCTATGATAAATATAAGGGAATCCATGCTGTATGAAATTTAAAAAAAGGATAGAGTGCCGATATCACAATATTGTAGAATTAGATAATGTGTTTAATACATCCCCATTTAAGATATTATATTGATTATGAAATTATGTAAAATTCGTGTTTTCCACCGTCTCAACCTGGTACAGTGCCACATTTCTTAGATATCATATATTTTTCAATTAGTGTTATGACCCTTGCATATCAATTGAAATAAATGTGCATCTTAAAATCTTTGTTTCATTTTCCAAGACTTTATTCAGGTAGGTGTTATTTTCTAGGATACTGAGTTAAAAGGCGAGGAAGACATGAAAGAATAGTATGTGGTACCTCTCATTAAAATGGCGCAAAGGCGTATTGGGAAGTGGTGAAGGTAAAATGGATGCAATTTTTTGTTTACTCGTTCGTTGTAGGATGATTTATCATGTTTTGGATACCAATTCTCACCTATTTCCAATATCCATGGGGATTCTGCCGAGTTGGGACTACGAAAAACGAAGTTTTACTTCACGTACCGAAAGTATTCTGTAACGAGAACGAACTGAAATTTGATTCGAATTTCTTATTTACTTGTTGAGAAATCTACTAATAGGTGTCACTTGATCAAAGTAGGCTGTGAGCAAGTGCATAGCCGGCTCACCTATGGCGAGCTTTCATTCAAGCGATATACGCTGATATATCAATAATTATTTTAGTTTCGTCTGAAACACGTTGAATTTGTTTCTGGATAATCAATGGAGCCCTTATAACTTGAGGCTTTTTGCAAATTACAATTCCATTAAAATACTTGAAACAAAGATAACTTCACTGTTTTCCTTTTTATTAATTCCATTCGGTCAAACAGGCAACGTGTGAGAATGGGACGTCCGACAAAGTGCAGCAGCGATTGAAGTAGCCTTTTCGGGGTATCACCATCTTCGTGTTTCAGAATACAGATAATAGGTGTCGCCTTCTTTGCGGCGGATACCAATAGAACCAACCTATACGAATGCACTTAAATATCCTTGTCTCTCCCCAACGATTATGCACGCCTAAGGCACACTTTTATAGGTTCCAGTTAACCTCTGGTTGAGTTTACTAGAGGTTAGAATGTGCCTTCAGCCGATCATAAAATGAGCATCATTTCTATTCCAACCACTAGTTAACTGGAACTTATAAAAGTGGTCCTAAGTTCGTACTAGTTTTCCAATGGAATTCGCTGTAATAGTATTTCAGTTTTTTATTTTCCAGCATAAATTTGACTTACTAAGCGCTTCTATGTTGCTTCTAGCCAGGGGCTTTCCTATTTTTCCCGTTGGACGCAACTAATAATATGATTTCACGAATCACGATCTTATTACATCATTATTAACTTAAATCATATATGCTACGCTAGATACGGCAAAGATTAGAGGTCCTCTACTTTGGATACGGCATCGTGTCGCAATTTATTGGTAATAGAAAGAAGAGTAACTCTGAGAGAGGTTGGAGGGGTTCACCACTGACGTAGCTTCCAGACGGATAGCTTAGAAGCCCCTTTTCCCCACCGTAGACCCACAACAACAATAAACTGAGTACAGAATCTAGCGTAGCATACATGATCTAATATTATTATTATTCCTAGGCTAGGTGCTAGATTCAGTGCAATCAGTGCGAAAGAAAACAGCCTGGAATGGCCAGTTGAAAGAGCGGGAAAATTGACGTAGAATTAGTTTTTTACAAGGTTATGTTATGTGAATGTATTGACAATTTTGTATTTGCCCAATTATTTCTCAAGTTAAAATTGAAAATACAATGAGTAACCTCAGGGAAATAGTAAATGGCACCCAACTTCTGGCCCACATGAACAAAAAAGTGAGTGTCACAGGATTCGTTACAGAAAAGGCCCCTAATGGATTGTGGTTTGAAATGAGAACAGCCGACAATCAAATCGTCAGAGTTACCATGAAGAGACCTATAGATAGCCAAATAGAAGGATATGTTGAGGTAAATCAAGCTATACAGAGTTAGAAGTAGATTTTTATGTTGTTACCAAGGAAGCAGGTACCCTTTCCTTCAAAAAAACAGGAGTAAAAAAGTGCTAGACGTCAGCTGGCTTGCTAGCAAGATGGATTGATTTCAGAAAGCCAATCTCTACCTTGGTATTATGTTTATTTTTATAATCTTCGAGTTGCTCCTTGAAAAGCATGGGTAATCAATCATCGCATGAATTTCTTATGCTTTGTTTTGCCTGGATGTTGTTAGTTATAATCAGTGGTCTAACTACCGAAGGGCTAGGCGGTGCCGTGCATCCGGGCCCCCAAACTCGGCAAAACTTTCTCCCTTCAGAACATATGTATAACAAGTAGCAACAAGGCTTCAAGCATGGCAACTCAGTTCCAAAGTAAATATTCTGATATCATAGGCCCCAATTTTCTCTTCAATTTATAAATATTTACCACCTAGTTCTTCCTGATTGGATGGACTGTTCACCAATTATGTCAGGAAATAATGACTAAATATGGAGTGCTAGAATGGGACCTTATGGAAGTATTTACAGCAATGTTATTATTTTATACAATTCCTGTCACTTTTGCAACTGCTGAAAGATCATTTAGCAAATTAAAAACAAAGCCGCATCAAGCTAGGGAAAAGGCTATAAACTAAACTAAAAGGTAGAAAGATTTGATCTTAATACATATTAAATCATTTAATTTTTATCTACTTCGTTTTATTGCCAAATGTATTCTTATTATCGTATCAATTATAATCTACTTCATTATTGTTTAATTTTTTATTATTATCCACTACCACAAACTACGTTACATAACTAACTTTGATTTGCCCTGCTGTGGGCAGTGGGCCATAAAGAACTGATGATGAAGTAGCTTTGCACCTTTTAATACTTATTTATCTTTTCCACTTGATAAAACCTCAGTTCATATAGGGCCCCAATTTTTTTTGCACTGGAGTCTCTAAAAGTTAGCCATTTTCTAAGTAGTCCATTTCTTATATGTCAAATTATGCTCATTTGCAACATTAGTTTCTACGAATTTCCTATATAACTGATCATATTTTCTACATAATGAAGTAAATATTAATTTTGAAAGACTAATATGCCTTCTTATGGTTGAACATTTTTTGTAAAAAAAAAACTTTTTAACTTGATAAATTTAACAATAAAAAATAATTGTGCTAATTGATTTTTTTTACATTGTGTGCTTTGATAACAATAGTTACTTGAATCATTTCACTATAGTCCCTTTTTATATTTTAATTCTGTTTTTGAAATGCTTTTTTACCTTTTCAACCCCTTTTTTATGCTTGACACTTGGATAAAAAATCAGTACATTTTGAATAAAAAATGAGATAGAAACCATCCTATATTCTCTAATTTGATCCAGTCAAACTGCTGCTAGTAGTACTGAAGACTATAATTTCACTAATTGATATTCCTTGAGGGATCATCAAGTCAAAATCAGCTTAATATATTATTTTCAGGATTGAAATCGCAAAAGATAAAATGTAATATTCATATTCAATGAGTAGAACAACAAATATAGGTACTTGGAATGAATTTCAGCTAGACATATTTAAGTACCAAGATAAATTATATTAGCAATTTTTTCATTTTTGTGATTTCTCTTATCTTTTTTTATTCAGTTTCAAGAATATTAAAAAAAAAACATTTTCAGGTTCATGGTGTTTCTACAGGAAAAGGAATAACTGCAGATGATTACATCACATTCACGAATGAGAAGTTCGATGCCAAAGCACATAATACCCTTTGTGGACTACTGAATACAATTCCAAATTTGTGGAGCACATCGTAGTGTAGTGTTTAAATTATGATCAGCTTAAAAATCTGTTCTTGGACTTACCGAAACATGCAGGATTTTTTTTAATAATTTTTTACGAGTTGTATAATTCTCTCAAGTTTCTTTTGTGAACATTTTGTTTTTGCATCTTCTGTATAAGTCGTACAAAACTATACTCGAATCTAGAAGGAAACTATGTTAGCAATAATTTCACGAAATGTGATGCTATTTTGATTTCAATTTCGGTGTTATGTAGTCTTAGTATTTTTGTCGATTAACTCAATAAAATACATTTACAGTGACAAGTCTTCTTGAGATCGAAAAATGCTCAATATATTTTTATTATACGATCCAGATCACAATATTACAGAAAATACACAGCATAGATAAGAGCCTGAACTTGTATATGTAATTCAAAACTGGCATATCCATCACATCAAAAAATTTCAATAGGAATGAGCCAAATAGGGAAGCACAGTATGAAGGATTGCACTCTACATGAGAAATCGTCCTAACGATTACTATTTATATTACATCACTTCTTCATACCTATTTGTAGATATCAAACCATTTACAGTCCATTCCAAAGCTATGTCAGATTGATAGAATATCAAATGGCCATATTTTCGGCGAGCCATCTGAGCTACTGCGCTGTAACATAGTCTGTATTGTTTCAACATCTTACAGATCCTAAATAATATTGAACTTAGGCTTGGTGAGGGGTAACTCTGATCTAGAATGGAGGGTGTATGAGGTCTCTAGCATACTCACTGACGTGGCTTCCAAACGGATAGCTTAGTACACTGACCTCCCTCGCAAACCCACAACAACTTGAGAACAGTATTTATATATGATCTAAGCTGTTTCTGTACATGTTTGTTCTTTAATCATCTGACGATGCATTCTGTGGAAAGATATGATCTTTTTAATTCGGTTCATCAATCTACTATATATATATATATATATATATATATGTGTATATATATATATATACAAACAATAAAATGTCTTTAGTTATGTTTCGTACCCCAATAGAAAATAAAATCTACTATAGAACAAACATTAATAAACATTAAGTTCTGTGAAACAGACACTGATTGGTACGAAAGCAGCCTGGTGTCACGCACACTTTTTTTTTCAAAAACTCATTATAATGACTTTTTTCTCATTATAATGACTGTTTTCTCATTATATTGACTTATTTCCTCATTATAATTATTTTTATATTATTTGCCTTATATTTTCTTATTGATGTTACAGAAACATCATTTATTTGTTTTAAATCATTATTATTAATTAAATTTCTTACGATTTTTTTTCAAAATGGAAGTGGTGGACTGTTATATTGCATATTACTTTTTATTGGTTCTTAGTTAAAAGGAAATTATGGCTTTCTTGAATTTATTTCCCAAACAGACAATGGAACTCTAAAAATATTTTACTCCGTTGCCAGAAGTTTTGGATTTCATAACAGAACAAGTTGAGAAGTACCGGCAGTTACATGGCATCCAGCAAGATTTTGTACTTACAGTTGAGAATTATATTGAAAATTTTGTACCAGTCATTTTCAACCAATCAGATGCTTTATTTCGACATTGTTACTATGGTAGCCAGCAAATTTTCTGAAAATTTTTCATCCACATTAGCATGTAGACGTAAAATTAATAAGTGGAAATTTCCCGGCACATGACAGCTATCATATAATTAGACAATAATAATATTGAAATAACATCCACTTTCATTTTTTTGTCAATATCGACATTTCCCTAAAACCCAGTAAGAAAATTGTATGAAATCAATTAATTTTACATAATAGTTTATCTGATATTATATATTTTATTTTACTAGGGAACGGGGAAAATCAGAAAAAATCTCCCCCAAAACTCCCATTACACACAGCCTTCTATTTATTTGTGAAGAAAATGTATGAAAACAATCAATTTTATATAAAAATGTATCTGATATTATATATTTTATTTTACTAGGACACGGGGAAAACCAAAAAAAAAATCTCCCGCAATACGAACATCCACTTTAATTTTTAATCAATATTGACATTTCCCTGAAACCTAGTAAGAAAATTGTATGAAATCAATTAATTTTACATAATAGTTTATCTGATTGCTTTGTTGAAAATATAAACAGGATGTTCATAAAATCAGATGTGGAAGTAGTTGTTTTCTGAAAGATAAGTGCCATGTGAAGTGGAATGAATAGAAAAATCGAATTAAACGGTTTTTTTCACATAAAGGATTCAATATAAAATTGAACCAGAAAATGGTAGATCTCAGGTGAAAAACAACTACTTTCCTGGCAAATACCACGCAGAACGTTGAATGATATTCACCTGAAAATCCATGCATACTTCCATATAATATCAATGGACATTGAATGCAAATGTTTCTTTCTGATAAGCTCGATAATGTTTAATTTATGTCGTGTTCACCTAACAATCCGCATACCGGTTTCAGGCTTCTTGGCCCTCATCAGTACAGAGTAGTCAACCAGCCAAAGGTCCAAAGAACTCTGGCTGAAGTGAGACACAACGTAAACAAACCATCATCGAGCTTGTAACACCTATAGGTACGCGGAAAAGATAAACTTTAACTGGCGGTACCTAGTGACAGAAAGAAACACTCCAAAATCTCCCACCTCGATAGGTTTCTAAATAAAAGATTCCTTCTCAGTAGGAGTGGCAAGCCCGTCTAGCATATAGTGAAGATAAGTGCCATGTGAAGTGGAATGAATAGAAAAATCGAATTAAACGGTTTTCTTCACATAAAGGATTCAATATAAAATTGAACCAGAAAATGGTAGATCTCAGGTGAAAAACAACTACTTTCCTGGCAAATACCACGCAGAACGTTGAATGATATTCACCTGAAAATCCATGCATACTTCCATAAAATATCAATGGACATTGAATGCAAATGTTTCTTTCTGATAAGCTCGATTATGTTTAATTTATGTCGTGTTCACCTAACAATCCGCATACCGGTTTCAGGCTTCTTGGCCCTCATCAGTACGAGTAGTCAACTAGCCAAAGGTCCAAAGAACTCTGGCTGAAGTGAGACACACGTAAACAAACCATCATCGAGCTTGTAACACCTATAGGTACGCCGGAAAAGATAAACTTTAACTGGCGGTACCTAGTGACAGAAAGAAACACTCGAAAATCTCCCACCTCGATAGGTTTCTAAATGAAAGATTCCTTCTCAGTAGGAGTGGCAAGCCCGTCTAGCATATAGTGAAAGATAAGTGCCATGTGAAGTGGAATGAATAGAAAATCGAATTAAACGGTTTTCTTCACATAAAGGATTCAATATAAAATTGAACCAGAAAATGGTAGATCTCAGGTGAAAAACAACTACTTTCCTGGCAAATACCACGCAGAACGTTGAATGATATTCACCTGAAAATCCATGCATACTTCCATATAATATCAATGGACATTCGGAGTGTTTCTTTCTGTCACTAGGTACCGCCAGTTAAAGTTTATCTTTTCCGGCGTACCTATAGGTGTTACAAGCTCGATGATGGTTTGTTTACGTTGTGTCTCACTTCAGCCAGAGTTCTTTGGACCTTTGGCTGGTTGACTACTCCGTACTGATGAGGGCCAAGAAGCCTGAAACCGGTATGCGGATTGTTAGGTGAACACGACATAAATTAAACATTATCGAGCTTATCAGAAAGAAACATTTGCATTCAATTCCATTGATATTATATGGAAGTATGCATGGATTTTCAGGTGAATATCATTCAACGTTCTGCGTGGTATTTGCCAGGAAAGTAGTTGTTTTTCACCTGAGATCTACCATTTTCTGGTTCAATTTTATATTGAATCCTTTATGTGAAGAAAACCGTTTAAATCGATTTTTCTAGTTGTTTTCTGTTGGACATTCACAAAAAATAACTTCATTTTAATCGTGGATTTTACAATTCACAGAAAAATATTTCTATCAATATTCAATTGAGAATGTTTCCCTTTTCAGTTTATCTGATATTATATATTTTATTTTACTAGGGAACGGGAAAATCAGAAAAAAATCTCCCCCCAAAACTCCCATTACACACAGTCTTCTATTTATTTGTGGATAACCACACAATAAATATTTACTTAATGTTTTCTATTTAAATATAATTCCGGTATAAAATTTTCTTACCGAATCCCCCACGTGCTTGAATTAATTGCGGGAAATTGCGGGAATTTTTAAAGAAAATTATCCCTCGTCGCTTCGCGACTCCTGATAATTTTCAAAAAATTCATGTACTCAAAAAATTTCCGGCAATAATTCATGCTCTAGGGAGATTATAAGCGAAAGAATTGAACTCTATTGGTGTTAGTCTTTAAGTCAATATAATGAAAACAAAGGCATTACAATGAGAAAAAAGTCGATATAATAAGAAAAAAGATATGAGTTTTTGAAAAAGAAAAGTGTGCCTGACACCAGGGTGCTTTCGTAGATTGGTCATTCATTACATATACACAGAACTCATAATTATATTAGGTTTGTTTTGGTTTGAAGCCAGGACGATTCCGAATCGTTTCTAAAGAGTAAGACAAACGTAGCCTGAAAGATTTTGCCCGGGCCCGTTTTCAATAAACGACTGTGTGACTACTTCGAACAGTTCTAGGACCGTCCCTACTGCGAACCAAAACAAGACTTTTATTTACGACTAGAACGCGCATTCCCATTGTTCTGTACCTTAAAATTGACAAAGGGGAAGGGTAAAGGGGAGCATTTCTGCTATCACGGGGGAACGTGTAAGATAGAAAAAGATATGCCAAAATTTATCAGTTTGTAGAAAAACCGTTGATAGAGTGAAAAAGGAAAAAAGTGTGAATTGATAATAAATATAAAAGTACTTGGAATTTTGACAAATTTGTTGATCTGATAATGTATCGCAGATATATGATACGATATTATTTATATTTTACTAACTAATATTAATAGTGATTGCCAACAGACATCTAGAGCATATCTTTTTTCAAAAAAGAGTGCATAGGACACAAACTTGAATCAGATCACGGTTTATGGCCCTTGCTTCCTGTTGGCGCATTTGACCAGCCCTTGAATCAGTCTCATTATACTAAATACACGCTTACCACATTATGTTTCATTTGGGATTGGGCCAATACTGCCAACAGAAGAGAAGAATTAAAAAAATGTAAAATAAATAATTGCTTGATAAATTCCTTTCGTAATCATATATATTGTGTTATGTAAAATAGTGTCTATTTCTCCGACTTTCCTGATTTTTTATGATGTTGGCAGTTCTGATCAACATCAAACGTTATCAAAATGGATTTCAAGGTGGATATACCCCTCAGATCAATAAGTATTGATCCCCGTATATTGACCCCCGTAACCCCATCAATGTGTTTATAAAATAACCTTGATGTAGATCAAGAATGACATGCTTTCAGACATGCGGGGTCCGGAAATGATAAATTCAAGTACTTGAACCAATCATAACATTTTAAATAATCGATAGTGTGTTGTGATTGTCTCAAAAGTTTTAATTTGACATTTCCGTACTCCGCGTTCCGCATATTGAAAGTACTCTTATTCCGACCGTTCTCGCAGTGCATTTAAACAGAGATAGAATTCCTCTTTCTCTAATTTCGTTCGTTTTGTTCTCCTCTGTGGCACCACTGTCTATGGTACGCTTACAGTGTTGCAGTATGTCCATCCTTCCATGATTTGTCCATCCACCATCTTTGATACGCATTCTAGTCCCAAGATTCATAACGATGAGTTATGTGATTTATTACCATCGAATAATTAATTCAAGGGATATCGGATTGTTTGCCAAAATAAACCGTCGTCTCCATTTCCACTGACTCTCCTTATCAGCAATATAAGGATTAGGGAACACGCATTATTTTATTTTTTCTTTGCATCAGTTCGGTCCTCAAAAATTACATTTTGTGATAATAATTTAGCAAATCTCAAAAATTTTCAAATTCAAAGGTGCTCCCCAATTCAAACTCGATTTGACCTTCACTTGAATAACTTCTCCCAAACACTAGCGCCAATTGTGGTTGTTTCAGGAATATGGATCGATAATAATATTTCCTACAACCCAAACATAAAACCCACTTTCAATGAATGTTCCATAACAATCAAATCTTCATAATAAAATATTAAAACATTGGCAGATGAAGTTAGAGTTGACAGTTCGAAACAACTAGCGGTAAAAGTTTTAAGTGTGTGAAGTAACGATGCATACGTCCATCAGAGGCGCTAGGAGTACGTTTTTGAATGAGATGAAAAATTGGCGTTTTCAATTTCGAATTATGAAAAACATTAAACATTTTTTCAATGTCTAAGTTTGTTGCTGAACTTTCTAGGTGATAAAGTTTATGTGCAAATCAAAATATTTTAAAAAAGAGGCCCATGCGTGTTTCCTATTCTGCTGTGTTTTGACCATATACTATAATAATAATGTTTATTTACCATAACATTAATCATAACAAATATATACAGCTATTCTTTTGTGATTGGTGGAAATTACTTCGTTTCACACCTTTTTAGAAGTGTACTAAATTCTTTGGTATAACCCTAGATGATAAATTGAAATTTGATAATCATATAACGTTCTTGAACAAAAAAATATCTAGCGGTTGTTTTGCTATACGAATAATTGGAAAAGAACTCGGGTTTTCGATTGCTAGATCATCCTATTTCGCATTAATTGAGTCTCATTTGCGATATGGCATTCCTTTCTGGGGCTTCTGCCAACAACTGTTCAATTCTGTTTTTGTAATGCAAAAAAGAGCAGTACGCTACTTATGCGGAGTTAAGATCTCCGAACACTGCAAACCTCTATTTGAGTCTCACAAAATCTCAACTTTATGTAGCATCTTCATACTTGAAAAAGAAACATCTAAACATACAAGTCTTGTAGTACACGAAACCAGACAGAATAATAGATAACTTACCTCTGCCAATAACAAAATCTTCCTTAACAAAAAATTCACTGATGTTTGAAAGTAAAAAAATGTTCTATCATTTGCCAATTAATCTGAAACAAATGTCTGACTTACCTAAATTCCGGAAGGCAGTTGAAGATATCTGTATACAAAGGCTTATTATTCCCTGCAAGAATATTATAGTGACACATTGTGATATATTTCATACTCGTTTAAAATATTTCTTTATCTTTTGTTTTTTTTACTACAATGTGTTTGTAATTATATAATGTGTTGTTATGTCTTCTTTTATATGTAATATTAAATCTCTAGAACTCAAATATCCAACTGCTTATATACATTTTGATCATGTAACTCTCCTAGTCTATATTAGTATAATTACGCTTTGTCAATAAGAATATTTTCTTGGACAATAAAGCATATTTTTGATTGATTGATTGATTTGAATCCAAGGACTTTAACACACTGTGCTTAAGTTCATTTGGATTATGGTAGTGTATAGATCCTTCAATTCGAATGTATAGGTAGTGTACAAATCTTCCATTTCGAATTTAGGTAGTGTATGGATCTTTCAATTCGAATGTGGATAGTGTATGGATCTTTTATTTCAAATTCAGATCGTCCCTGGATCCTTCATTTCGGAGTTAGGATCATTCATTTCAAATGTACGTGTGTATGGATGCTTTATTTCACATTTAGGTAGTGTATGGAACATGTATATCAAATGTTAGTAGTGTATGGATCTTTTGTTTCAAATTTAGATAGTTTATGGATCCTTAATTTCAAATGTAGATAATGTATTGATCTTTTATTTCGAAAGTAGGTAGTTTTTTTGACATAACATATTTATTGATTTGATTGATAAGGATTAAACACGGAAGTTCGATTATATTATGATCTCAATTCGAATGATAGTAGTTACAATTCATTTCTTTAGTATGGCTTCTTCAAGTGATAGTATCTTTATGTCAATTCAGCGTGGATCTTCATTCGGAAGTAGGAATCATTCTCAAATATGTAGGAATGATTTTTTAGTAGTGTATGAAATGATCAAATGTAAGTGAGAGTTATTTTGTTTGATCATTTCAAATGTAGATAAGTATATCTTTATTCGAAAGTAGTATGTTTATTTGACATAACTACTTGATATTGATGTCAATCAAAAAACAGGAGTTGAAAATTTGCATCTGAATGAAAATGCAAATTTCCAATTTCAGATTTTTTCTTTTGAGTTGGGGCCTTTTCAGAATATCTATCAGATGTAGTTCAATGTCCAGCGTGGCTTTAGCTGGGGAAGTAGTTGTTTTCTGTTAGACATTCACAAAAAATAACTTCATTTAAATTGTGGATTTTTCAATTCACAGAAAAATCTTCCTATCAAAATTCAATTGAGAATGTTTCCCTTTTCAACATGAATACCCCACAAGAGGTTATCTTGACGATGGAAGATAGTGACTAAAGTTTATCTTTCAGTCGCAGATGATTCTGCATCTGATTTTATGAACATCCTGTTTATATTTTCAACAAATCAATCTATCATACCCCATGACAGGTTTTAATGTCAGAAAACACTAATTTCAAAGTGTCTCTCCAAAAGAAATGATTCTAACTGTTTCCATCCTTGCAAAGAGAGATTGCTTCTTAAAAATGTGTTTCCCATTTCTTCCGGTCTTCCTGATGATCGTGGAAGCGTGAAATAGATTTTCGTCGACAAAAATGTATTGAAGACCTAGTGAATGCGATGTGTCTCCTGCGTCAATGTTACGAATGCTTTCTGGTAATTACTCTCTTTTGGAAAACATTCTTCTTTGCCTCATTCATCTTAATGAGTTCTTAATTAAGACTGGAATAGAAAATCAAATTACTATCTGAATGAAAATGCAAATTTTCAATTTCAGATTTTTCCTTTTGAGTTAGGGCCTTTTCAGAATATCTATCAGTTGTAGTTCAATGTCCAGCGTGGCTTTAGCCGGGGAAGTAGTTGTTTTCGGTTAGATATTCACAAAAAATAACTTCATTTTAATTGTGGATTTTTCAATTCACAGAAAAATATTTCTATCAATATTTAATTGAGAATGTTTCCCCCTTTTCATACACTACCTATAGATGAAATACAAGGACCCATACACTACTTACATATAAAATAAAGGATCCATGCACTATATAGGTACATTTGAAATAAATGATCCATACACTACTTACATTTGAAATAAATAATCCATACACTACCTAATTTTGAAATAAAGGATCCCTACAATATCTATATCTGAAATAAAGGACTCATAAACTACCTACACTTGAAACGAAGGATTCATACACTATACTTGAAATAAAGGATCCATACACTACCTATATTTAAAATAAAGGAGCACACTTACTTGAAATAAAGAATAAACACACACTACTTTAATTTGTAATAAAGGATCCATACACTAGCTGAGTTTGAAGTAGACGATCCTTAAACGACTTACATTTGAAATAAATAATCCATAGAATATGGGAATCCAGGAATTTTTAAATTGTTCAACGTTTTTCAATCGATGAATTTTCAACGTTTTTCAGTTCGTTTCTTAAGATTTCTTGAATCATACTTGATCGTTTTTTTTTAAACTTGATATCTATCAATGTCGATAGTTTCTTTAATCGTGTAATATATCATATCCATTGTTCATGATAGTCGATTTTTTGTTCATTTTTTGTTGTACATGTAAAGCCATGATTTTATTCAATTTATTAATCATATTTTGTGATGTATTACACAAATATATAGTTGATTTTGAAAAAAAAAATCTATAAAAAACAATTTAGGTCATGTTTTTCGATTTTGATTTTTTATGAAACCCTCTTGAGGGAGGTATCGGATACGCTTTTGTGAGTACTAGATGCCCTTGAAGTGATGGATATGACCGCCCCTGTATGGTGTGTTCGTACCAATACGGAGTTTAAATCGATAGATTTATTGATGTATTACTAATTGTGGTTACAATAATTAAATAAGGAATTTAATATAAAATAATGCCTGATCAATGTTCTGCCAATAGAGTATAATCTTCAACCCGAATCCCTGATTCTTTCTACCTGAAATTCAGATATAGATAAAGCCCCAATAATCTACTGAGATAAATCTCAGTTCAAAAAATATTTCCATAAACTTCTAGGAATTCATTAATTTCCACCACATTGTAATCTGATTGATCGAAAACAGGGAACAGCAATTAAAATGTCTCGATTTGTATCTCATCTCAGAAGGAATTTGAATTTTGCGGTGAGTAAATCTCGCAAGCATATGTTATTAAAATTCGAACTTCTTGTTTATTAATGCAGTAAGATCAAAATATGTAAATTCCTGGGTTCAGGACCACTCAAATTCGAACTGTAATCATTATCATGTAAATTATCTGGCAGGCCCGGTCTCAAGATTTTGTCGGTATATGAGTTGGTATGCGAATAATAATTTCAATTATTAGTTTGTGGTTTACGTGGTTATTTGTCTGCTGCGAAGTTTTATAGTGGATATGTAAAATTATTAAAAAAGCTTGAAAGCTTTAGGTTTTATTAAAAGCTAACAGAAACTTTTTCATCACCAACTCATTCCACGTATCGTAATAGTTACTAGAGATACTATAACGAGTTTTATAATAGTTGCGGTAACTTATTTATAAAATTATTCGTGTTCAGTTCCGTATACAGGTGTGTGCTATAATAAATAGAAAACTGTCCCAATAGTATAGTCCATCCAATATCAATTGCAGAAGCTGTTTCTATAGGGAGCAAATGAAAACTCACTTCGCTAACACGAGCGTATATGCGAAGAAACGGAACGAAAAATAATCTGTACTACTCGAAAACATTTTCCGTCGGCAAACGGTACATCAAAAGAGCCGATAGTCAACGTGGACTCGAGTGAGGGCTGTCAGTTGTACAACCGATTCGTCTGGACCAATCAAGTTCGACATAATGCTGGCAGGTGTGTCTCTAAGATGGGCTGTAATAAATCACGCGTTATATTTGTGTTTTAATAGCTCTGAAAGATTAAAAACCAGTAGCGTCTATGGTCTTGGTGTGTGACGATCGAAATACGTTTTAGGATATAATAATAACCTACATCAAACAATGAAAGAAATTATTTTTCTTTCTTAATGTATTTGTATAAATAAAAGCTTGTCTTTAATTTTTTTTCATTTTTCATTATTTATGAAGTATTTTTAAAATCTTAAAATATCTAAATAAAATTAGTTTTCTCCGCCACTGCTGCTCACACGATTTCGCCGCAAGACTTTTTTATGCTTCTGCAATTGATATTGGGAAAACTATAACAGCATTCACTTGGAAGACAACCAACAAATCCCTTCATCAAAAATGAATAACATCTTATTCCTCAAGACTGCTGACTACAAATACCTATACAATAGGTGTATGTTGGTCGAATATCCATCAAAAATCAACTACTTCCCTGGCTAATGCATCGACGGACCTTGGATAAACGTGCAAATACCTACAAGGTACTTTGCAAATGGATAAATATTAACCACCTGTAGTACGGTGATTAAAATCCATCCACTTCAAAGCATTCGCTGGGATTGAATTAGCGGAATGGACAACTCCATTAGCTAATGCCATCTCAACGAAACTAGAGCAACTAACTAACACTTCTCAATAGCTCACATGAGCTTTAGCATACATGAAAATCATTCCATATAAAATAGTATATTTTGTGTATTTAAACATGTATGTATTCGAGAAATAAATTTTATTCTAACACATTACCGACTGAAATGTCCTCCTGTGTCTCAGGATATATAGTGCTTCTCAAAAGTCCCCTCCCCCCCCCTCTTATTTTTGGAACGATTATATATAAACAAGTGCAATTTGGAAACTGAATATTAAAGGTTGTAAACTTCCCTACTAGTGATGATAGATGACGAAATCGTCAAAGATGACGTCACAAGGCCATTGTGACCAATAATTTTAAATGGAACCCTACGGCAAGCGACACCTCTTTTAAAGGGTATCGAAAAAACCTATTCAATGATACTAATTTTGTTTGTGTTTATGGCAGTTCTAATGGCTCATTAGTAAACATTAACATTTAAATTCCATTCAGTATGATATTAATTACAGATTTAAGAATATTTATCTACTTAAAGAAATTGCTCGAAGTGACCTCCATTTACTTCCTGACAGTGAAATATCCTATTTTTAAACTCTTCTCGTACTTTTGCAAATGTGTCTGCGGAAACAGCCTCACATTCTGCAACAATATGTTGTTTTAAAACGTCAATATTGTCAGGTTCAGTGGCATAAACCTTCGATTTACGGTACCCCCACAGAAAAAAATCCAAAGGTGTCAGGTCCGGTGATCGAGCTGGCCATTCCGTTGAACCTCGTCGTCCAATCCATCTACCACGATACTCCTCATCCAAATACCGTCTTACTGCACCGTAATAGTGTGGAGGAGCCCTATCCTGTTGGAATGTTATTTCCAAATTGCCGAATTCATCTGGATTATCTTCCAAAATTTCAAGGATTAACGGTTTTATTGCGTTTTGCAACAGCTCCAGATAAACCTCACCAGTTAAATTAGTATTTAAAAAAAGAGGCCCAAGGATGTGGTTTCCCAGGATATCTGCCCAAACATTCACCTTCTGGGGAAATTGGGTATGTGTTTCACGAAACAGGTGAGGATTTGCGCCACTACAATACCTCACATTCTGTGTATTTACATTTACATTCAGATAGAAAGTACTTTCGTCACTAAAACAAATTGTTTTGACATAGTCTGGCTGTTGGTTAATTTTAGTTTCCATATTTTCACAAAATTCTAGTCTTCGGTCTGGGTCGTCGTCTGAGAGTTGATGAACCATTTTTGATTTGTATGGATGAAATTTGTTTTTTTTTTAACACCCTGTGTACTGTACTTCGACTGAATTCACAGGTAGATGCAACGTGAGTTGTTGAAGAAGTAGGATTAACTATTACTTCTGCCAGTATATCAATTTTTTTCTCATCAGAAATTTGTGGTCTGCCAGATCGTTTCGCATCATTAATACTACCCGTTGTTTCAAACTTACGGAGAAGCTCCCTTAAATAAGTCCTCGAAACGGGCGATCGGGAAACCTCTCATTAAAAATGCGTTCTGCTGCATGAATATTTTGTCCAGTTTCACCAAGAATTAGGATCGCTGCTACTTTATCACCTAAAGCACGTACCATTTCGCTTCTTGAAGCACTTAAACTTTCGGCTCACAACAGTTTAACAAATTATTAAAATGTACAAAAATATTAAAAGTACCAAAAACTGCTAAAACAGTTGAACGTTCGATCAACAATACACAAATTATTAAATGTACAAAAACTTGGACAATTACAAAAAACGTCGAATCAGGGAGACTAACAAAAACGTCAGCTTATTTGACAATATCCAGAGGCGGAGCTTGAATTTGGAATTTTAGTATTAACTGATTTAATTCATCACAGCTTTGCGTTTTTCAAAAGCGAGTTGCCAAAACTGCCATAAACACAAACAACATTAGTACCATTGAATAGGTTTTTTTTTATACCTTTTAAAAGAGGTGTCGCTTGCCGTAGGGTTCCATTTAAAATTATTGGTCACAATGGCCTTGTGACGTCATCTTTGACGATTTCGTCATCTATCATCACTAGTAGGGAAGTTTACAACCTTTAATATTCAGTTTCCAAATTTCACTTGTTTATGTATAATCGTTCCAAAAATAAGAGGGGGGGAGGGGACTTTTGAGAAGTACTGTAGAAGTCTGCGATAAGAGACAGAAGTCTGTGACAAATCCCTTGTTTGCAGGATACAAATATTATTTGAGGATTTACTCCAAATCGAACTCATAAATTTTTTTCTAAGCAGGCCGAAATATTTGCATAGTAAAATGTCTGAGAGTCTCATTAAATCAGTTATTTTTTAATAAGGCATTGTATTCCATAACCGAAAAAATATACTCGAAATAAAAATTGACGCTGTTATATTATAATGGGGTGGAATTTTAACAGTAAAAAGAGAATCCAAAGTCGTCTCCACACATTTAATGGTTCAAAATTAAATTGTTGATTTATGTTTCAAGCCTATAAAGGCCCATTTTTAGTAAATCAGTACCTGAAACAACCTGAACGTTGTAATCAAAATGATTTGTTAACAACTGAGAAGGTAACGTAGCGAATTATTACTTACGTGGAAGTAAGTGAGTGGTTGTTGGTATTATAAATGAGAAAACCTCAATACCATGTGTTAACAATCATTGATGTAGTTTTCACTTTTATAATACTAGCAATTATTTAGTTCCACGTGAGAAGTAATTCGCCATTTTACCTTCTCAGTTGTTTACAGATAATCTGATTACAACTTAAAATTTTAATTTGTTTCAGATGCTTATTGACTGAAGTTGGGCGTCAATAGACTTGAAATATGTATCATCAATTGAATTTTAAGCCATACCTACATGTGTGAAGACGACTTTGGATGTTGTTTTCCCTATGTGGATCATTTAGCTAAGGCACATTGGATAATGTATTAATCCTGAATGTTGCTGTTACCATTCTGGAAAATATTTAAGAAGGTCGCAGAAACATTTTCGATTCCTCATCAGAAGATTCCTCTAAGAAGTAAAATAAAAAGTTATATCCCATAGACATTTTATAAAACTTACAGTTATATAAGGTTAAAAATCAGCGGTAATAGGTATCTTTATAGAGCGCCCCATTTAGGCTCACCAACTCCTACCTTCTTTCCCTAGGTTCCCACGATGTTCTCTGAACATTACAGGATATCCCTTTTCGTGGGAACCAGAACATAAAAAAAAAAAAATATCAAGGGTTCCATTTGGGTAATGATGATATTTATAGATGCTCTATAAAACTAAAATAGTACATTGGGATTAAGATTCTGGCATATTTTGATCCTGTTCTAGAAGGTTATGGTTTCCAGACTTCCTAAAAACCAGTATAGTGATCCCTCTGTATAAGGGTGGTGACCCCTCCGGGCCATTCAATTTTCGGCCATTCTCTTTGATTCCAAGCCTGGAAAAAATAATAAAAAATTGGTAAAAACTAGATTGATGGACTTCTTGGATCACATTAAAATTCTACATCCTCAACAATTCGATTTTCAACCTTACAAAAGTAATGGAGAAGCGATTTTTCATTTTCTGAAAATTGTATACTTAAATCTAAATTCGGAACATTTTGTGATATGTCAAAAGTATTTGACTGATTAATCATCAAATATTGCTGCGTAAGCTCCACCATTACGGGCTCAGAGACTAAAGCCATAACTGGTGCGAGTCTCATTCAAGCCAAAGAACTCAAATTTTAAAGACTAACAGCTTTTCCGATATCGGTTTTATCAAACATGGTATACCGCAGGGGTCTGTGCTTGGACGTATCCTGTTATTGTTATATTTTAATGACCTTGCTCAGATTATGAAAATCATGTTCGTGTTCTTAGTAAGTAAAAAGCTGTCCAAAGGGTGATATGCTCTATGTGTTGTCTCGCAAACGAATTGGGTGAGAAAACTGCGAAAGTAGTTTACCATCCCCTATTTGAGTCACATGTCAGGTATGTTATCTCTTTTTGGGGAACCTGCAACAAACAGTGCTTCAACATTATCTTCAACTAAATAACGTGAGGTACGCTATATCTTTGGGGTTGGATCTAGAGTCTCTTGATATCTTGTAAAGAACTTTTCAAAAAGCAGAAACTCCCCACCATTCCATCTCTTTTTATTCTCGAAACGGTATGTCTAATACATACAAATAAATCAACGTATAACACCATTCTTGGATCCATCCATTCCAATCATTCCAATATATACTATTATAAAATTGTAATTGTCTGTTTGTTTGCTCGAGCATCACGCAAAAACTACTGGACTGATTTTGATAAAATTTGTGTTTGAAAGCTTATGATTAGATTTAAAAGCTGGTATAATATGTATTTTATCTCGCAACGATGACGGGAACCGGAGATATAACAATAAAACCACGTTTTTTCACAACCAAGTGTAACCATTTAAGGTGAGCTCCCATTTCAAGTTTATCTTCCCATGTTTCTATATAATTATAACAACACAAATATATTATAGTATTAGACTTCATGATGATAATTTTCATGTAATGATGAAAACAAAGTCAAAATTTGATATTTTGGGGGTGGGTTTTGCAGAGGTCCGGGAAAACCACCACTGCGAACTTATCAAACATTTTCCTCACAAAATTTCCAGGGTGTATAGGTGAAGAGGGAAGGGAAACAGGAAGATGAAGTAGAATTTTGGATATTTTCAATTCTTCAGGAGTTTCCAGAGGACTTTGAAGTCAAAAGTAGGCTATATCTCGAGAACACCAAAAGATAGAAAAATTTTGCGAACGTCAATCGATTCAGAATGGTCTGTTTGGTGGGTATAGAGGGTTTCCAAGAGGTAGGCAAATTTTTTTTTCTTGAAAAATCACTCTATGACTCAATAAGTCAAAATTTGATATTTTGGGGGTGGGTTTTGCAGAGGTCCGGGAAAACCACCACTGCGAACTTATCAAACATTTTCCTTAGAAAATGTTCAGGGTGTACAGGTGAAGAGGAAAGAGAAATAGGAAGATGAAGTAGAATTTTGGATATTTTCAATTCTTCAAGAGTTTCCAGGACTTTGAGGTAAAAAGTAGGCTGTATCTCGAGAACGCCAAAAGATAGAAAAAATTTGCGATCGCCAATCGATTCAGAATGGTCAGTTCGGTAGGTATAGAGGGTTTCCAAGAGAAAGTCAAAATATTTTTGTTTTCTTGAAAAATCACTACTATACCCCTAAAAATCTACGAATATCGAAAATATTCTTACTGACTTCAAATTATAACCAAAATATGCGGAATTTCATGGATATCCCAAAAATGTATTCTTTATCAGACTTCATAATGATAATTTCCATGCAATGATGATAACAAAGTCAAAATTTGATATTTTGGGGGTGGGTGCAGAGGTCCGGGAAAACTACCACTGCGAACTTATCAAACATTTTCCCCACAAAATTTCCAAGGTGTATGGGTAAAGAGTGAAGGGAAACGGGAAGATGAAGTCGAATTTAGGATATTTTCAATTCTTCAGGAGTTTCCAGGACTTTGAAGTCAAAAGTAGGCTATATCTCAAGAACGCCAAAATATAGAAAAATTTTGCGAACACCAATCGATTCAGAATGGTCAGTTGGGTAGGTATAGAGGATTTCCAAGAAATAGTCAAAATAATTCAAATCACTCAAGGCCAACCGCTAAAAATCGACGAATATCGAAAATATTCGTACTGACTTCAAATTATAACCAAAATTTGCGAAATTCCATGGAGATACCAAAAATGTATTCTTTATCAGACTTAATGATGATAATTTCCATGCAATGATGATAACAAAGTCAAAAAAATTTTTGGTGGTGGGTTTTGCAGAGGTCCGGGAAAACCACCACTGCAAAGTTATCAAACATTTTCCTTAGGAAGTTTTCAGGGTGTATAGGTGAAGAGGGAAAGAAAACAAGAAGATGAAGTCGAATTTTGGATATTTTCAATTCTTCAGGAGTTTTCAGGACATTGAAGTAAAAAGTAGGCTGTATCTCGAGAACGCCAAATGAAATTTTGCGACCGCCAATATATATATATATATATATATATATATATATTCTAATAATATAAAACCTCTAGAAATAGCACAGAAGAAAATAATCAAAATAATGTATAAACTCAATAGCCAGTATTCATCGATTCTGCTTTTCCAGAATTCTAAATTATTGAATATTAGAAATCTATTCTACAAAACCTCAATACTCAATGTAGTCAAACATAATTTAATAGATACGAATAAAACTCACATTTATTCACAAGATTTCGAGAAAATGCCAATATAGTGCTCCCTAAGTCTCAGAAGTCCATTGGACAGCGAAGTTTCCTACACGTGGGACAGAAATTATACAATTATCTACCAATAAGTTTAAAAAAAGAAATTAAAAAAAAAAATTCAAAAACATAGTAAAAAATTGGCTACTTAATCAACAGTCAAAATACTATTATAAACACACCAATAACAGAACAGATACATGTATATACAATCCAATCTGAAATCTGCTAATCAATCACCATTGCTATTAATATAAGTCCAAATTCTATACTTATATATTCTAACTACAATATTCATTTATCAACATAGTAGTATTTTTATTAGTCTGTAATATTTCAGAAAGTCTTATTTTTCATTATGTTAGAAACACTCAATCTAGCTATAAATACTATAAATATTATTATTATTATTATTGTGTGTGTACATGTTTTACTCTACATTCGTGAGTGAAGTGTATATGTATTTATAAATGTGTAGTTTACTAATTTATCAGTCTGTGACCACTGTTATTGTTACATTTATGTAAATTCTCTCTCACATACTTTACATTATTTTAAGTAACTTTATATTATTTTACTAGTACTTAATTTTTATTACATTAGTTTAATATATTTCAAAAAGATCAAATACCGCTTTGTGTCTTGGAACACAGTCTAGCTTAGGCTAAAGTGAACCTAGGCATAGAAATTTGATCAATTTGAAAATTGATTTTTTTTAAAATATTTATATATATATATATATATATATATATATATATATATATATATATATAATATATATGATTGTTGATAATTGTAGGAAAGAAACGACAAAGTATCAAAAAGCAATTATTTCCTTTATTCAGGAAACTTAAATTTACCTGGCCGAAAGATAACTTATTCTATGGTCAATATACAAATTTTCATGGATAATCATGAGAAAAAGTCGTGGGTAAAATATACACAACCTCACTTTTACCTTGACAGTGAAGATTTCTTTTAATAGTTCAAAATCAAATGAAATAAAGTTCTTCTGATGGAATATGAGTTATTACTAAAATTGTTCAGTTCGGAATGTGCACTAGGAAAGTTTATACCTGTCTGGAACTGTTGCTGTTCAAGATACACCGAGAATTTGGATTCCCTTTCACTCCAATGCTCTCAGGAACTTCAATACCAAATAGAAGGAACCATACAAATTCAGCAATCAGCTTTGGATACTTGTATATGGTGTACAAATTAGGTAATGTTGGTTTTCCGCTTATAATGTTGAAATTATTCAATTTTTCTTTCTCCCAAAATATAACGTGGCATTCGTTTTAAATTTATTTTCGATCTCCTTGTGGCTTTGTTTGTTGTCACCTGGATACCATTTTTGTTCCTTCCCTCTGATTCGAATTTAAAATTATAAATTTACATTTTCCTTTGGGTTTTTTAAAACTATTTTTCCATTCTTATTAACTATGTACAAATTTCAGTGATAATTGCCTCTGACACTCTCTCGTTCTTATTCCCTCACAATTTCAAATTCTACATGTGACCATCTGTTCCCTGATTGGCTATTGTCATCAAGAAGTTTGCTGTTCTACCATTGGCTACTTTTAGTTAGCTACAATTTCATATACTGTATGTTTCAAATTTATAAATTTGTAGATCACATTTTATTCAGGAAAATTTTGTAAATCTAGACTTTTTGTTGTCTTTTGAACAATAATGGGTTATAATCATTATGACAGTGTATGAAATTGATTGTGTTATAGTATTTGGACATTTTTATCTATTCATATTATACATAGGCTTATAAAGGAAATAGAATTTCAAAATTTATTTAAAAACAATCTCTTGAAACTAATAACTATTAAGTAATTATTCTTTTTGTGGGTTTTTTCCTTTTAAAATATACAACAGGTTTTTCATAACATAACAATATATATATATATATATATATATATATATAAAACGGGATAACAGGAAAACGAGAAACGGGAAAACTAGAAACGGGAGAACGAGAAACAGGATAACGGGATAACGAGAAACGGGATGACGGGAAACGGGATAACGGAAAGCAGGCAAAGCACCTGCATGAGTCGCGGATAGCAGCTAGTTTGATATAAAACTCAATCATTCATAATGCTGCTAAACTATATAACCATCTTCCCATCAAAATCATTGACTCCATCGATTTATTCAGGAAATCGGTGTCTTCAGACAATAAAGGATATTTTGATTGATTTGTTCGTGTTTCATTCTCAGATATGAACATTGAGGTTATTCGTATTTCTTCTGATGCTTTGCGGATGGTGTCGAAGCATAATATGAATTTATTTTGTCCGACCCTGTTTCAATCCCACTTAATTTTCTGATTTGCATCATGCTTTCAGATCGAGAGAATGTCAACGTAAGAGTTCAATAATCTTCTACACAATACAGTTCTTGTTTTGCGAATGACCAGGATAAATAGTTTTCAGGGAACAGTTATCATGAAAACCATAGTGAGGCACGTCATGCTATATTAAAAAAATCAAAAGTATGCAAAATTAAATGAATTTGCAGAAAATCGAGTTTTAATAAAAAATAAAGACCCCTGTACGTATCTGCTTCTGTACTGGCTCATATGATTTTCGCTATTTGTAAAAACATTCATGGAAAAGGTTTTGATGTATTAAACATTGTAATCAATCAATCAATCAATCAAGCTCGCAGTTATATGAATGATGAATTGACGTTATGTCTGGAAACAATATTGGTTGAAAATTATTTTGAAAAGGGAAATATTTGGTGTAGATGTAATTTATAAACCACATGAACAGAACACAAATGTTTTTTAGATGAATGCGGGGATAGTTTAGGAGCCATTTATCCTATGGTTGTTGAGATAATTTGTACCTAGAGAATCATGGCAACATCTGCTAGTTTACTGGATTATGTGATAGTTCAGGAAAAATCCGGAGTTGTCATAATTATGTGTCTGATCATTTGATTGTTGTTTGTAAACTTTTTCATCATTCTTTAGAATGCATTGACGAAAAAATGGTCAATTGTTTGAATGCTTTATTTGATAAACATGCTCCAATTACAATATCCAGATCAACTGAAGCCAGAGCTCCTTGGCTAACATTTCCAATCAAACAAATGAGGGAAAAAGAAAACAAAGCGCAGAAAAAATTCAAGCGATCTAAATCTGAGGTTAATCTGCAAGCTTATATAAAACTAACGCAAATTCACGAATCAATCAATGAAAAGAGAAAAAAGAGCTTATTTCATTCAAAAATTTGAAAATAGCACCCTGAAGATATGTGGCGGATTCTAAAGGCCAATTTTACAGTTATTTTTTCCCGGAAATGAAATTTTCCAGATTCGTGAGAAGAAGCTGTTGTAAAGGTTTTACCTAAGCAAGCAACTTCAAATATTGTGCAATTAGTATTTTACCAACCTTATCAAAAGTCTTGAAGAGTGCTATGGAAGCTCAAATTAAAACACATTTGAATGATAATTCCTTGTTGCCTTTGGTACAGTCTAGTTTCCCAAAGGTTTTTAGTTGTTTAAAAAAAATCCTTACACACAGATGGTATTCAGTGTCGAATCAGGGACAGTGTACAGTGTTAGTTTGATTATACTTCAACCGCGCCTTCGATACCATTCACTAAGATTTGTTATTGAATATCTTACAATATATTGGTTTTGCAGGCAATTCACTATTGCTTGTGAATGACTTCAAAAACAGGCAACAAAAAGTATGCGTCAATGATTTATTGAGTTCTGACTAATTAAAATTAAAATCAGGGGTGCCTCAGGAATCGATACTTGGACCTTCTTATTTTCCATATGCTCGTCTCATCTCTTGAATACTGTCCAAACATGCGAAGTTCACCTATCGAGATATACGCAGTTTTATCTCAGTTCCCCCCCCCCCCACAATTCGATCAATAATGATCTCATTGCCTTCGGGGGGAGTGCTGCCGCAGAATATTGCCTACTCATCAATTCCAACAAACCAAAATTCATAGTGTTTGGTAGCAGACAAAAGTGCTAAATATGGATAATAGATAAATACACCTACAATGCTGAAAAAAATATTCCTCGCATTTTTTATGAATATAATCAAAATGTTCATCAAATTTTTCAATTAGTTGATTTTCAATGGTAAATATGACATAATTTGTTTTTGGTATTGATTATCATGGCTTTCGTTTTTACAATATTTTATGTATTTTCAAGTAACTGTTGGCACCAAATAACATAAAGTATTGATTTTTTTGAATTGCTTTTTCCAAGTTCACATCACTGCATGCCAATAAGGTATAATCTGCCAACAAGTTCAGAAATTCCCAATCAGCATTTTTTTTTTTTATGTTCTGGTTCCCACGAAAAGGGATATCCTGTAATGTCCAGAGAACATCGTGGGAACCAAGGGAAAGAAGGTAGGAGTTGGTGTTCTTCTTAAATTTCTGGAGGTTGTATGCAATGAGTTCCAAAGCCTCGCTGTTCGTTGGATGAACGAGTCTTTGGAAAGTGATGTTCTGCAGGTCTCCAAAGTGACCACGAAGGGGTGTGATGACTGAACTTGACGGGTTAGTCTCGAAGAGACTGCCAAAGCAGGAACGATTGTTGATATTTCAGAAGAGCATCGCCCATGAAAATATCTATAAAATAGAGACAAATCGCCAACTTTTCTACGGTGTTCCAGACAAGTGAGCGAGTTTGTAAGCGAGGCATCACCGACGAGACGAATTGCCCTTTTTTGGACAGAATCCAATAGCCTCAGGATATGTTTAGGTGCCGCGCTCCAAATATGGGAACAGTATTCCAGGACAGGTCGGATCTGTGCCTTATAGATCATAAGCAGCTGAGTGGGGGTGAAATAGCTCTTGGCACGAAACAAAACACCAAGTTTTTGGGATGCACTTTTGGCAATGGACCTCACGGGATTTTCCCAGGAAAGGTTATTGCTGATAGTAATACCAAGCATCGATATGGATGACTTCAGTGGTATGGTTACTCCTGACAAAGTTATGTTAGGCACAGTGAGATCGGCTTTTCTAGAGAAAAGACATGCTTGTGTTTTGTTTGCATTGAATTCTACCAAGTTATTAGATCCCCACTCGAGAATTGTTGCTAAGTCCATATTTATATTATTAATATTTCTTCCTCGTTCATTTCTGGTTTCACGGGCTGATATAGGGGCCCTGGAAGAGAAAGCGGTATGGAGGGTACTATCATCGGCAAAGCTGTGTACTGGACATGAAGTTGCTTTCAACAGGTCGTTGATGTGAAGTAGAAATAGTGTTGGTGCGAGAATAGATCCTTGCGGAACACCAGCATTTATGAGTAGAGTGTCAGATGAAACTCCATCGACCACTACATGGAGAGACCTGTTTGAGAGAAAACTAGCAAGCAGAGAACACAGCTGAGGGGGCAAGCCATAAGACGGAAGCTTGGCGAGGAGTCCCTGGTGCCAAACTCGATCGAACACCTTGGAGATACAAGCATACAACGGCATGTCATTTATATACATACAACGGCATGTCATTTAGATAAAGCACGAATAGAAGAGGCCAAGAACACTGCCTTGGGGAACTCCATTTTCACTTTCACATGAGTAAAAAAAAATATTTTCATCCAACTCAGTTTTGCATTTATTCAGGGAACAGTTATACTGATGAATGCTAGCGTGGAATATGTTTTCTCCGAATTGCAAAATGGTAGAAAATAAAAAAAATATATATCAGTAAATACTTCTGAAGGAATATGGTCTGAAGGATAGTTGAAATATAAATCCATAGAAAATTTCAACTTTCCTCTCCAGGTTCATTTCTGCTAGTAATTCATAGCATGATAGGTTTTGTAAATCGATATGAAAATCAGCTAAATCAAAATGAGGAAAGTCTCTTCAACTTTCTATTGTGAGGTTATGAAGTAGCCCACTATCACCTATTACACATTTAATTTTTGAATTTCAGTTGAAAATACTATGTTTGCACAAGGTTGAACTTGTCGGCTCAATACTAGATTTTCAATCCGTTTTACGATTGGACTGTTTGAATTTGATTTCTTTAAGTGCAAATTTTGATTCAGGAATTAGTCGAAGGATATATTTTCTTTTTTTTTCAAGTTTTCATGAGACCAGTTCTCTTTCCGATTGACTTAAAAACAATCATAGAAAAATGATGACACTTCTCGAAAATTGAAAGTAGAAATATGTCATTGTTATTAATGATTTTTGATAATTTTTATCGTGAAGCGTTATTGAACAATGCTGTCGCCTGAGAATCAAATAATATCCACAATATTACAAAATAAGTTCGACATTTTTTTCCCAGATCAGATATTTGGACCAATGCGCGCTTCCAGAGAAATATAAATCATGATCCAAAATAACAAAATCGAAAAAATCGCTGAATATAAGACGAACCACATCTACCAGATATGTATAAATAAACAACAAGGTATTGATTAATATTGGTGCGTTCTCTACATTGAAATGAGATTGTCAATATGTTCATTCTTCCTTTTTTTTTTAAATCCTCCACTGAAAAAAAATAACTTGAATGAAAAATATTCAGCAGCAGATAAGTGCCAAGTCTTCCAGTACTGATTAAACTGATGATCATTAAAAAATCAATCATTTTTCCATATCAGAAACAGAGCATAATTTCAATCGGGCGACCCATCTCAAGTCCTTGTCAAAACAAGAACTTTGTTAACTTCTTGTAAATTAGTCCTCTGCTAGAGAGGGGAGACATGTACAGGTTCAAGTTTTATAAGAGCAACTTTACAAAATAGAGACACTGCGTTGCCAAACAAGCTACGGTGGTGTGTGAATTTTCAACATTTTTTAGTTAATCATGAGGTTAACTTTATACAGTTGTTTGTGTTTGGTTGTGATCAATTCATACGCACTGGCAGAAGATAATGTAGGGGATGATGATTCTGTAGTCATTGAAGCAGGTACATATAATATTTTTTGCATAATTAACTGATCATTGAAAATACATTAAATTTATTTTTGCATTTGTTATCGACAAATAATCAATTTTTGGTAATTTATTCAGTTGATCTTTCGAGATATTGTCCACAATACCAATTTGGACACCTTAATGACCTCTTTTTGGTAATAACGGTAGTGATCAGTTGAGTTTCGATTGATAATTAATTATCATTTCAATAAATTTTCGAAATTCATAACGGATATTCAAAAATGTTATCGGTAAATTAAGAATATTCTTAATAGCTATACTAGACCTCCGATCTTGCTTTTTTCTTCGTTGTTCGAATGATCGACGCAATTCATTTGTTATTCAAATCACAATCATCGAGATATTCGTTAAGCCTATTCTTCGACAACAAAAGACATCGCTGATTCATAAGAATCACTTCCAAGATATATTTTAAGATAAACAGTTGGTTCGATGGAGAAAAAACCGCGATGTTCATTGTATACATACTTACATACTACTTGTGAAATCAATCGGTAGTCACTGCCAAGGTCGTCAAGATCGTTCACCTTTTCTTGGACCGAAGCAGAAGTATTGATATACATTCATTCCCCATGTTGTTGCATGACCATTTTGAAATATTCATATCGAAATTCAGGAAAGGCGGAATATAATTAATTTCATTACAAAATCAAGTTCAATAATCTGCAAGGTGTTGATCAATTCAAATATTTCTCATTCCTTTCTGCGTTGACAGAATACCAATTGGCAGAACTTGATTTGGTTGAGATTGTCAAGACTCACATATTGATGAGAATGGGTACCCAATAGCCACATGTTATCTGTCTTACATTATATAGAACCTTGCAAAATAGAATGCTTTTGTATCCTGACAAAATTTAAAAGAAATAGAATAGAGGATTCGTGTCTGTACCCTACCCTTGTCAGTTCTTACTAAAATAATCTAAATACTTTTTTCCGAATAAAAGTACAAAGGCGTAGGATTTTTTATAAATCCGACTTAAAATCTCGGAATTATGGAATTGGTCAGTTCGGGATTGGAGTTGGTTTGGCCTTTAGTATTACAGAAGAAACATTTATATATTTAAGTCTCCTTGCTTGGAATATATACATTGACCGACAGAAAGTACGCATCATATGGGAAATTCTTTTATTAATAAATTTTGACAAATATCGATACGTGCAATCGCTTCTGCATCGAAAGAAACCCCAAAAGTTGTTGTACAGTTCCGTTCATCTTTTCGTGTTTGGCGGAAAATTTATAAAATTAAAAATTATGTCTCAAAACACGCTTATTTGAGAAAATATCGAAAAATATTATTCGAAAAAGTTGTTCAGAACGATATTTTATAGCTAGGTACATGTTTTGGAAAAAATCGAGATAAGAAAAAAAAATTAAATAGGAAAATTTCATTTCTGAAGCCAGCAGTAACATTTCAAATGATGTTTGTTTGAAGGTTGTAGACGATGTGGTAACTTGATTACTATCGTTTCGGACGTCCATCGTCTTAATGTATTTAAAAAGGTTTTCACGACGTTTCGAATGCTTGTATCTGCAATCGTCTTCAGGTGAATACTGACAAGTTTAGGTGCTACTTACCAATTTATATTACTGTCGGCGCAATGATGCGTGCAATTCCGCCATGTGCAGCGGTGCGTGAATTTTCGCGCTGGGTGGTGCGTGAAGTTGCGCCTCTGCAGCCGCCAGAAAGAGCAATCAGGGTTTCCTACGTTCTTGATCTCAACGCTTGGTTGACTAAAGGCGTTATTGGCTTCGATGTAGGCGGCTCTTTGAACTTTCGTTTGAACCAATGCTCCTCTCTATGTAGAACACTTGCGTCGTCCCATAGAACTCGATGGTGCTCAGTCAGGCGTGGTCAGCGATTCCCGATTTTGATGTTTCTCACGTTGAGTCCATTTCTTGTGCTCATCCAATCTTACCGATAACGGTCTCTTGTCTCTCCAATAGGAATCTCCGCATTCACATGGAACTTCATAAATGCAATTTTACTGATTTCATTTTGTTGTCAGGTTTGGTCTTGGTCAGAAACTCCGTAGTACTGCCGGATTGGAAGCAGCTCTTGATGTTGAACTTGTTTCCGATCCGTCTGATCTTCTCGGAGACACCTCTGATGTACGGAAGGCAGATCACTGTGCTTTGTTGTTGCTCTTCAGATGTCTTCGTTCTCCGGAGTTGTTTCAATACTTCTTCTAGGAGTTTCTTGGGATATCCATTCCGGTGGAGGTCCTCTCTGATGTGGTTTAATTCGGCATCCAGTGATTCCACGTCGTTGCATAGGTGCGTCGCTCTTCGCCAATGTTCTCAGATCCTCTTCGTCGAACTCGGATGATTGGAGCTGTAACTGAGGTACTGTCCGTGTGTTCTTCTTTCTGTAGACGGAGGTGCAATTTCGTTGCCTATTCTCTCAACGTTCCATCGAGAAGGGTAGGTACTGTTGGTTTCCATCTCCATCGTGAACTTGATCGAATCCGTGATTCCATACAAGATCCTGAGAAGAAATCCTGGAGATGTTGCTCCGTGATTCCATACAATGAAGGTGTCATCCACGTACCTCAACCACAGCTTTGGTTTGTATTCTGCCTCCCGTATAGCCAATTCCTCGAACCACTCCATGTATATGTTGGCGCCAACATCATCGCCAACATATACATGGAGTGGTTCGAGGAATTGGCTATACGGGAGGCAGAATACAAACCAAAGCTGTGGTTGAGGTACGTGGATGACACCTTCATTGTATGGAATCACGGAGACGAACATCTCCAGGATTTCTTCTCAGGGATCAACAGAATCAGGGATTCGATCAAGTTCACGATGGAGATGGAAACCAACAGTACCTACCCTTCTCGATGTGAACGTTGAGAGAATAGGCAACGAAATTCGCACCTCCGTCTACAGAAAGAAGACACACGGGACAGTACCTCAGTTACAGCTCCAATCATCCGAGTTCGACGAAAGAGGGATCGTGAGAACATTGGCGAGAGAGCGACGCACCTATGCAACGACGTGGAATCACTGGATGCCGAATTAAACCACATCAGAAGGACCTCCACCGGAATGGATATCCCAAGAAACTCCTAGAAGAAGTATTGAAACAACTCCGAGAACGAAGACATCTGAAGACAACAACAAGCACAGGATCTGCCTTCCGTACATCGAGGTGTCTCCGAGAAGATCAGACGGATCGGAAACAAGTTCAACATCAAGAGCTGCTTCCAATCCGGCAGTACTTACGGAGTTTCCTGACCAAGACCAAACCTGACAACAAAATGAAATCAGTAAGAATTGCATTTATGAAGTTCCAGTGAATGCGGAGATTCCTACATTGAGAGACAAAGAGACCGTTATCGGTAAGATTGATGAGCACAAGAAATGGACTCAACGTGGAGAAACATCAAAATCGGAATCGCTGACCAGCCTGACTGAGCACCATCGAGTTCTATGGACGACGCAATGTTCTACATAGAGAGAGCATTGGTTCAAACGAAAGTTCAAAGAGGCCGCCTACATCGAAGCCAATAACGCCTTTAGTCAACCAAGCGTTGAGATCAAGAACGTATGGAAACCCTGATTGCTCTTCTGGCGGGCTGCAGAGGCGCGAAACTCACGCACCACCACACCGCGCGAAAATTCACGCACCGCTGCACATGGCGGAATTGCACGCATCATTGCGCCGACAGTAATATAAATTGGTAAGTAGCACCTAAACTTGTCAGTATTCACCTGAAGACGATTGCAGATACAAGCATTCGAAACGTCGTGAAAACCTTTTTAAATACATTAAGACGATGGACGTCCGAAACGATAGTAATCAACATTTCAAATGATATTTTGTAAAGAATCCCAAGCTATTTCTATTTTATTCGGAGAAAATTTGAAATCTGTGAATTTGTCATGTGTTCAGCTGCTTCTAAGAGAAATATGTTCAGGACATTACAATCCCGATACTATTTATTATTGATAAAGGACCATGTATCTACACAGTTTTAATTAGAATTTTTTATTAGAACAAAAAATTGACATAACAAGAACTTACAAATTGTTTACGTTTTGTTTTCAAATACTTTATAAAAAAATAAGAAACTGAAATAATTATAAACAATTTAATACATATCGAAACTGTGTAATGGTCCACTACTCGACATGTCTACCCTGACGTTCAATACATGTAGATGTTCGGGATTTCATTTCTCTGGACACATTTCGCAGCATTTGTGATGTAATATTATAAATACATTGTCGTGTTACTTCTTCTAAATGGTCGATATCATAAAATGGCCGATAGTAATAAACCTTACTTTTAAGGCACCCCTATAAAAAAAAATCCACGAGCGTCAAATCTGGGGATCTTGCGGGCCACGGGTTCTCGTTAAGGGTTTTATATCATTTCTTCTTTGCGGTAATCGATATAAGGAATCAAAAAACTCGTTATTTAAAAACTCTATATAATTTCGTCAATTGAGGTTGCCTCTAAAAAAGTAAGGCCCAACGATCTGCGTATCTAATATGCCGCACCAAACATTACTTCCGAAGAAAAATTGACGTTTTGCCTCTATCGTCCAATTTGGGTTCTCATCAGCCTACCATCTACAGTTCTGGGAACTGATTGTACCGTTTGATGTTTGTCGCCTCATCAGTAAATGAAATTTTTTTAGGAAAATTTTGGCATTCTTCAATCATGCCTTTGAACCAAAATGAAAAATCTAAGCGGGTATCGAAATCTATATCGAGTAAGGTGTGGTGAAATACCTGGATAAATAATACCACTACTAAATCGTTTGACAACTCTTAATAACATATTAGCATTATTAGTCAATTGTTTCTTGGCCTCTTCGATTATGAGAAAATATGTCGATGCACGCATCAACAATGATAATATTGTAGGTATGTATGATTCCAACAATTTCCCAAATATCCATTTATTGTTTGTTCGAATAAAAATCCTAATAAAAATTATTTATTAATAATAAACAGTATCGGGACTATAATGTCCTGGGAATATTTCAGTGACCTCTTCTGAAGCAGCTAAACACAGGGCAAATTGATAGATTTAAAATTTTCTCCGAATAAAATAGAAATAGCTTGTGAATTTTTACAAAATATTATTTAAAAGTTTACTGTTGGCTTTACTAATGAGTTTCTTTGTCAGGAATTTATTTTACCAAATTGTTTTTTTTATGGCTAAAAATGTATTTTTATTTTTCTTATCTCGGATTTTTTTCAAAACATGTACCTAGCTATAAAATATCGTTCTGAACAACTTTTTCGAAAAGTTTTTTTTATATTTTCTCAAATAATCGTGTTTTGAGACATAATTTTAATTTTTTTTAATTTCCTGCCAAACACGAAAAGATGAACGGAACTGTACAACATCTTTTGGGGTTTCTTTTGATGCAGAAGCGATTGCACGTATTGATATTTGTCAAAATTTATTATTAAAAGAATTTCCCATATGATGCGTACTTTCTGCCGGTCACTGTATGAACATGGGTTATAAAATATTTAAATTGGGTCTTGTTAAGATAAAAAACAGTATAGAGTATAAATATACAGGGTCTAATCTAATCTCTTGCACACCCGTGAATGAGTGTATAATGTCATTTTATAACGAATTACAGTGGTTAAAAATTGGAAAAAAAAGAAAAAATCATAAAATTCAGATTTTTTTGGGAATCGCGAAACAGCGAAGTTTTGGTAGGTAATATTATTTTTTTTACTGACTTATTAAAATCTGATTATTTTTTTATGGACTGTCAACTGTTAGCGGTTACGCAAGAGTTTAGATTATACCCTGTATATGTTTACCAAATACATAAAATATTATTGAAATAGAAATGAAAATTATAAAAAAAATTAAAGACTTGCACTAAAAAGGAAAAAATAATTTCTTTCATTGTTTGATCTCGGTTATTCTGTGTGTGCACTAATAATAATTGTTTCTGAGGAATAGAAATCTGGTAATTTCTTCTTTAGCATATCAAATAGGTTTTTTTAACTGTTTTATTTTATCGGAATTTTATTATTAAATTATATTAGATTAATTATAATTTTTAGGATTTAACAACGTCGAATTACCACAAACAAGCGGTAAATGTGTTTATTGATTAAACTTCATTCACATGTCATGTATTTTTTATGTAAGAATTGAAATTGACAATAAAAATTATTATTATTATTGATTGAACAGTTCAATTTCGTAGTGGTGGGTGTTTGCTGTTTTCATTATTCTGTTGAGGGACTGATTTTGGCCATAATAAGTTCTACAAAATGATATCCTGAAATTATCACTTTTTCTAATTCTTCTAGGATTTACAGAAAGTCTAATCAGTCCAACATTTTCAGGCGAATCAATGTGGCCATAATACAATTTTATTTTTATTTTCAATTGATGTGGCCACAATAAAGCAAACAAAAGATACTCACTTTACTAAATGATTTTCACTAAAAGCTTACCATCTTTCTTTTCTCAGTGTAATATTTCGAATTTTCAGTCGAAAGGTGAGTAGCAAAAGATGAAATAGTTGCGATGTTCTGATAATCGCTTTTTAAATGTTATGCCTGTTTAGCCAATGTAAAAACTTACACGAGAGCCACAAGTTAATTCATATACTCCAAATTTTTCAGATTCTTCAGTTTTATCTGTATTGTTGTTAATGAATTTACCTAAATTCAATATCTGTTTTGTACGCGATGTTGGTGTTGTTTTTACCTAAGAAAGAAGGATTCGGATGGCCGAAATATGTAATATCTTTAAAATTATGTTTTTCATTTTGAGTAGCTTTAAAGTTATTACATATTTCGGCAATCCAACGGAAAAAAATCCACTTTCTTACGTAAAAACAACATCAATATTACTATTAAGCATAAAAAAATCGAGTGCGATCGGGGGACCCCCGTCAGGAACGAAGTTTTTCTTTTTGGATACTCTTTTTGACGCTGAGCATATGATTTCACTATTGTCTCTCTGTATTGTATATAAATAGTAAATAGTAAATACTCGAATCATATGTACATTAAACGTATGTAAATAATAAATACTTGTATCAAGTTATACAATTTTATTATTACTTTTCTAAGTTTGTATTACACATACTTGCTGCACTTTCCATTTCTCTAATCTTCATTGCCAAATTGCAATAATTAGACAATATAACTCACGTATGGTTTAAAACAAAAAACAAATAACAAATATATTTTTTACTTTGTTTCAAAATCTTACATGCGCAATAGAAATATTCAATTCCACAACGCTATTTTTGAAACAACGATTACATTTATATTTCAGTGGGTGTTTTCTATCCTCTTAGCAACGAAGTTTCAGAAAACCTTGTCTTTTCTTGCATCTACAACCTGAACAAATTTTTATGCGAAATTTCGGATTGATGAACAGTTTTATGGCAGCTCTCAAATCTAAATCTGAAGGTGTATTTTGCCATAAAACTTTCCTAAAGCTGCCATAAGTCTATGGGGCCCCACCACTGAGATGGAGGACTATTTTTGAATGTCATCACAAAACCGTTTTGCCACTGCTGAAACTTATCATAAAACCAAATCATGGGGTTCCTTTAAAACCAGATGTCATTTGGAAATTATATTTGGTATTCGAATATATCCTCTTCTTCTCAATACAGTTAAGTTAGAATAAATATTTGCCAAAAATCATTACAGCCAAATGGAATCGAATAATATTTTGGTAAGTCGATGTAGTCGCAATGGAAATAAATACTAACGCCATGAACTGAAATCTTCTGCGAATTAAAATTTGTTGGCAAAATAGCATTAATAGGTGAAAAATCAACAAGGCCTTACAAGAATAATCCGAAGTTAACAAAATGAAAATAATATCACATAGATTGATGTTTTTTCTGGCTCACTTTCGTCCCCAAATGATTTTCACTACTTCCTGATATATAACAAAAATTGTGTATTTCTTTTTTACCATTACATCATATGGCATTAAATTAATATCAGGTTCCTTTATTTTTTTTCCCCCTAGTAAATATTTTTATACAATTATTTTCCCAGTCTGTCAATATAGCACTGTTTTATTAATGATGAAAATTGACAAATCACAGCAATAAAACTGTTTATACTTGTTTTCGAAATTATTTTTCTCTTAAAAAATCACAATTGTTCTGCCATCGCAGATATTGATCAATGAGGAGAGCCAGGAATTTTGTCACTTTACTTTCTCTGGTTACATAGTCAGACTTAATCATTTTCCCGAAAACTAATGGTATCACAATTTTTTTGGCGATTAAGAACCCGAAGTGAAACTGTGTTATTTACATTTAAGTGAAGATGTTTGATGAAAAGAATCTGAATCATGAAAAACTTTATTGCATTTTTCTTCCAAGGTCGAGTCAGTTCTATCGGAGACAATGATTGAGGTATCATCTGCATACATCGTTATGGATGTTGTTGCAGTTGATTTAGCTAGGTTATTGATAAAAAATAAAAACAATATTGTACCCAGAACTGACACCTGGGGAACCCCTAAATCCACTTAAATATTTTTTTTATTTCAACATATTGTTTCCTAGAAAAGAGATAGTCCGAAATCCAGGCTGGTGGGACACTGCATATACCATGCCAAAAAGATTTTCTCTAAAAATATTATGATCAAAGCACTCGAATGTCCTGCTGAGGTGACAAAATATCGCAACAGGGCATTCTGCCACCTCAGTGCACTCCTGTAATACGAATGAACGAGTTTGGAAATGTACCTGTGGTAAAAGACAAATTCATTAGGTAGAGTAAAGGAGAAATTAGAACTGATAGACATTTTTCCAGGACAAACATTGGAAGTTCATCAAATCCCGAAGAATTTTTTTTTTGTAACTTACTACGAAAAAGATTCAAGTTCAAATTTTTATTAAAAATTTTTTGACCTCTTGGTATCCAGATACAATCCCCCAAGCTGTCCTGGTGGGATTATCTGATTTTTTATACTTTCTTGAAAATATTTTTTCTAGTTGATACAATTAATTTGAAGTGTTTGATAACATGAACAGGATGTTCATAAAATCAGATGTGGAATCATCTGCGACTGAAAGATAAACTTTAGTCACCATCTTCCATCGTTCAAGATAACCTCTTGGGACGTATTCATGTTGAAAAGCGAAACATTCTCAATTGAATATTGCATAGAAAGATTTTTCCGGAAATTGAAAACTCTACGACAATAATGAAGTACTTTTTGTAATATCTAACAGAAAACAACTGAAAATTGGGAATGTTTTCCTTTTCAACATTAATTTGAAGTGCTTTTGTTTGTCTATTCTGTAACGTAACTCCAGATCAGGATGTGGCTTTTTCAAATTGTGGAGGATTTTTGGGTCGACTTGAGGTTTTAACTTCACTATTAAGCCATTTATTATGTATTTTATATTTTTTTCAGCGACCTCGTATTAACGAGTATGTTTAATGTACACGAAATCGATCTTTAATGACCCCTATTAAAGTTCAATTTCCCTAATAATGCATGATTGTGATATATGTAGCCAAACATACACCGAAATCGACCATTAATAACCTATTAACGGCCGATTTCTCTATTAATGCATCATTGTGGTATAGGCAACTAAACATACACGAATTCAAATATTATTCAAATTCCAAATCATATTACCTTCGCGCTGTCAAAAGTATATATTTTCAAATCCAAATATTGTGAGTTTCCTCCTAGTTGAAGCAAATGTATATCGAAAATTTCTCGTTGACTCCAAGAACGAGGTCGATGGAAATTTTTTGAATCAACTCGTATATTAAAATGGCGATTAATACACTAGTTGATTAAATAACTATTTACGCTTCGGGAAATGCTTATCAAAATAATAGGAGAATGTAATGCAAAAATTATGAAAAGCTGAATTCACATTGGATTCAATAAATCGTTCCAGTCTTGGTTCTTACAAACGAACAGATACCTGTGACATTGAATTATCACTTATAATCTACCTAGAGCATGAATTATTGTCGGAAATTTTTTGAGTACATGATTTTCTTTAAAAATTAATGTACGAGACAAATTTCCCGCAATTAATTCAAGCACGTGGGGGATTCAGTAAGAAAATTTCATACCGGAATTATATTTAAATAGAAAACATCAAGTAAATATTTATTTTGACGTTTTTCACAAATAAATAGAAGGCTGTCTGTAATGGGAGTTTTGGGGGAGTTTTTTTTCTGATTTTCCCCGTTCCCTAGTAAAATAAAATATATAATATCAGATAAACTATTATGTAAAATTTAGTGATTTCATACAATTTTCTTTCTAGGTTTCAGGAAAATGTTAATATTGACTGAAAATGAAAGTTGATACGTTCGTATTGCGGGAGATATTTTTTTATTTTCCCCGTGCCCTAGTAAAATAAAATATATAATATCAGATACATTTTTATATAAGATTGATTGTTTTCATATAATTTTCTTACTGGGTGTCAGGGAAATGTCAATATTGATTAAAAATAAAAGTGGATGTTCGTATTGCGGAATATTTTTTTTTATTTTTCCCGTGCCCTAGTAAAATGAAATTCATAATATCAGATACATTATTATATAGAAATAATTGATTTCATATAATTTTCTTACTAGGTTTCAGGGAAATGTCAATATTGGCTACAAACAAAGGTGATATACAGCAAAAAATATATAACTATACCTATACATATATTCTTAAATATTTTCCATATTCTTTTAGGTTTAATTCTAAGAAAAATTAATATTAGCGGTAATAATTTGTTTTTAAAATAATTCAGGAAATCGGGATATTTTATTCTTTATTCTAAATAGAATGTTGTTGGCGTATTTGCCGGTTAAAAAATATTTTGTAAAGTTAGCCATGGATTTGACATTCACTACTCTTGTCAATCAATATTTTATTTGTGGCATTATAAGTTCCTCATAACATTGTATACAATCATAAGTTAGTAAAAAAGTGATAATAAAATGAACTTTCAATCGTATGAATTGTGTTCCTTTTGCAAAGAATCACAGCACATTAAAATGTACCATAAAAATGTAAAATATCTAACATACCTAGTGGAAGAATCTGGATTAAATCCTGAGCAAGAAAACTTATTTAAAGAGATTGGCAACATTCTGCGTGATATTGTGCCTTCTTTTGGACACAAATCTAATACTCAAAGAAATAAACTGGTGTCTCAGTATTATTTTTATTTTATGAAACAGGCATATTGTTAAAAAAAACACCGGTTCTGTGTTTTATTCACCACTTAGGAAAGAGTAGGTAGAAGTGGAATATTTGAAGAATTTAAAATTAATTAATGATATTATAGAATGTATACCTTAATAAATTGTTGTAATATTTCCAACTTATAAAGTAAGTAAATAAAAAATATTGTCAATATTATTTTTGTCTAATTATATGATAGCTGTCATGTACCGGGAAGTTTCCACTTATTAATTTTACGTCTACATGCTAATGTGGATGAAAAATTTTCAGAAAATTTGCTGGTTACCATAGTAACAATGTCGAAATAAAGCATCTGATTGGTTGGAAATGACTGGTATAAAATGTTCGTTCCAATTCACACCTATTTGAGTTAAATTGTTTTTCCCTTATACAGAAAATATTGATTCGTGGTCAGAAACCCAACATGTACTATTTTCTCCGAAATTCGAACATATCTAATCAATTGCTGACATTGTATTGAATTGAACCTACTTTAGGTGTCAGATTGAAACAATTGATCACCACATCACAGAGTTTTTTAAATTGCTATTCGAGCCATCATAACAGTCAATATTAAAATCACCACCAATACCATCATGTTGAAATTTTTTTTAATTGAGTATAAACATTATATTTTCAGATTTTTTTTTAATGAGGGTTATATCAGTATATATATATATATATATATAGTTGTTTTTCAGTTTAATTTTTTTATTTTTCAAAATATTTTTTATCGTAATTTTTTTGCGTTTCCACAAAATTCCATTTTGTAATTCATACTCTACAAGATGCATGGAATAAACTAGTTGTTTTTCAACGAAGTAATTCAGAGTTTTATGAATTCAAGAACTGATTCAAGGGGTTAGGTTTTTCCTGATCCCAATTACTCGCATGCAATCATAAATATTTGATGGATTGTTAATTACAATCTTTTGATGGTATATAATAAAACTCATATCTTCGATTTTTTTATTCATCGAATATCCCCGAGTTGAATAATTAAATGCCATTGGTCGTGAAGTAATTTCGCCAAACAAGTGTTATAAATCTGAAGGTTTATGACAACCATCCTTTTATTTTTTATTTCAAGCCGAACCATCGAAAGGAAGAAGCAGCCGCCAGCTATTTTTCAGAGGTGGACCGACCATACCGGTATATAACCCTTTTCTTGTGCCTCAAGGATGGAGCACTGTGAATACCAATACTTTGAACATCGCTACCACTGTGTCCTGTTTTACTGCAAAGGGAGTCCTAGGAAAATGCGTATCTTTCAGGCAGTGTTATCCCTACTTCAAGATTCCCGAATTGGGAAATTTTGACAGTTGGATTCTGGGGATGTATGACACTTGCAGCTATTATACGCCACAAGGGAGACAGGTTAGTGTCCTCGTCTTTTATTTCATTTTGCTCTTGATGTCAAACACTCGGTAATAATAATAATTTTGTCGCTTGATTTGTTTGAAAATATGAACAGGATGTTCATCTGCGACTGAAAGATAAACTTTAGTCACTATCTTCCATCGTTTAAGATAACCTCTTGTGGGGTATTCATGTTGAGGAGGGAAACATTCTCAATTGAATATTGAATAGAAAGATTTTTCAATTCTCAGAAAAATATTTCTATTCAATATTCAATTGAGAATGGTTTCCCCTTCAATCGTGACAATAACATTTAAACAATATAAATTGTAGTGAAAATTACGGAAATTGACTGCAATAGGATAGATAAACAGAAATATATATATGTCTTGACGAAAGATGATCATGAAAGTGCAAATACCTTCTGTAAATATTTCACTGAGATCGGAGAACAAATTGATGCGGAAGCTGACCAAACACATTCCCAAAAAACCTACCGAACTCCATATTCCTTGCAGAAACCGATCCAACAGAGATAAATTCACTCAAAAACAAAAAAGCCCAGGTATCGATAACATAGCTACAGAGACAAATTATTGTGCGATTATATAACCGCTCCGATCAATCATATCATCAATCTAACGTTGACAACAGGAGTATACCCAAAGGCTCTGAAAATGGCAAAAATCATACCGGTTTTTAAAAATGGAAATAAACTGGATGTGGCTAACTATCGACCGATCTCTGTGATCTCCAATTTGAGAAAAATCCCAGGAAAAATACTCGAAAACAGACTAGACAGTTTTTTAATAATATAAAAAATATCCGACAACCAATTTGGTCTTAGAGATAAAAAATCGTCACAAGATGCTCTCACAAAAATTTTGTCCAAAATAAACAATGTCATCGCGTTTTTGTAGATCTGCGGAAAGCACACACCCAGCTAATTGATTCACTCGAAGTAATAGGCTTCAGAGGAATTCCCCTGAAACTGATTACCAGCTACATCAGCGAAAGAGAACAATTCACTAGTGTTGATAAAATACTCAGTAATAAGAGAATAGAGACACATGGAATATCGCAGGAAACAGTCCTAGGGCCACTACTTTTCAATGTATACTTGAATGAACTCTTTTCATTGAAAGTGAAAGGCGACATCGTTAGCTTTGCTGACGATACCACAATTTTCTAGGAAAATATAAGTTGGCTGAGAGTGAAGGTTCAATAGTAAATTACTCACGGTAAACTCTAGCAAAACACATTATTTGCCTTTTACATCTTATACCAAGCACCTACCAAACTTTTTCTCCATATCATTAAATCTGAATGGCAAAATCATCGATATATCTTCTGTCCAGTAACTCAAGTAACTTGGTATTTTTCTTGATAGACCACATGAAATGGAATATCCACACAGACTATGTCACTAAAAGGAGTGTGCTATACAAATTGAAACATATCTCCCAATTACTCGAAATAAATCAAATGAAAATCTTATATCACTCGCTTGTATACTCTATGGAATAATCACCTGGGGCAGCACCACAACAAATGACCTTCTCAATCTACAAACAGTACAAAAATTGATCATAAAACGTGTTTATAAATTACCCGGACTTACCCAACTGAAAATCTTCACGAACACAAACACTTTTGATATAAGACAACTACTCTACCAAACACTCCTCATAAGACAACATCAAAACAAACAAGAACTAATGGAGATTCAACACGAACACAACACTCGTTTCGGAAACAACGCATCTGTCATCCCAAAAACAAACAAAACCATCGCCCAAAGATGTTTTAACTACCAAGGCGTAAAAGCATACAACCTGTTACCTGCTACAATGAAAAGTATTCGCAACATTAATTTATTTAAAAAAAAACTAAAAACTGGATTTTTCTGGAAAAAAGGGGAAAAAATTCACAAAATAGTTAAAAATCGCTTATAATATTTTAATCTGTTTATAACTAATATACCAAAGATATATAAAACATGTATGTACATCTGTCTGTAACCAAGTCCGTAAACATTAACATTCGCACACCGCATTCTACATATTCTGTACGTACAGGTTATACCTTTGTTCAATGTACAGGTATGTACAATGTACAGGCAAGGTTAGGTTGTACAGTTACATCTTTGTTCAACTTAACCAAATCACATACATACAAACAATCATTTATACTTACACACATATTTATTACGAATATCCCCGGTCAAGTGTATTAGGGGCTCTTTTACTATTTATTTCTAAATATTCTTCACATTCAATAATTGAAATGTATATAATATTGCTCCTGGAAATAAATATTTTTATTATTGTTAAGTCGTTTATATCAATAGATGATGATATTTCAAAAGTATAAAAAATCGAATAAAAAAAAACACAAATTATTTTCTTAAGTACTTTTTTATACAATTTGATTCACTGCAAGAAATTTGAGAAATACTAATTTTAATAAAGGTTAACACTAATTTTTGTGTCAACCTACCTCGACTCCGGCTTGGTTGTCACAGACATTGAGGTCGGCAGTCATGGGCTATTTAGAGGGGGAAAATTATCAAGAAAAAGTTGTATCAAAATCCGCATCTGTGATTATCTCACAATTTGATGGATATATTCTCATATTAGACGGAGTCATTGCAAGAGGATATGCACGAGGAACTAGTTGTGGTATATCATAAATTTCCATCGTTCTCCCTGGGTTGTTAATCATCCAGTCATCACAAGCTGAGTTGAAGAATTTCTTGAACGGCCCATAGATAGTGCGATTAGGAGGCTGGAGCTTATGTGAATGATGTGGGGGAAACGATAACATGACAGTTCCATTGGATGTAGCGCAATTGAGCTGCTGAGATAAAAGCCATGATGATCAAGAAGAAGAATAGGTGTGCTTATGGAAATGATTCAAAAATAAGATGGAATCGGTTTCTTGCATCCACCCAGATTTATTTGCAGTTCCAGCAGAACTTGCATGCGCAGTATCTATAAAGCGCTTGTGGTATTTGATCCTTGGAATCACAAAGCATGGTGGAATATGGTTTCCAATAGTAGAGAAAGTACAAGCCAAAGTTACTAGAGTACCCCTTTCAGCAGAAAATAATGTACCAATTTGTTTGGCTCCTTTACGAGTAACAACTCTATTTGGTCTCGTTTCGTCCATGTTCCAAATTTCGTGAGGTTGAAAATTATATCTTCCGAGAACTGTTGTCAGATTATTGAAAATATATTCTTAATTTGTTCAGTTGAAGTTAGAAGCTTGTGCTAAGCTGGTCGCCACTAGGTTTCGTAATGAAAGAATTTGGCGTCTTTTGAAACAATCAGCGAATCAGTCATCTCCGGCACACCCATTATTCTGCCAAGATTCAGGTTTTTCCACGGAAAGATCATGAGTCAAAGTTTTGATTTCTTTTGGCGTTAATCCATGGTAAACATCGGCTGACTGAAAAACATATTGCTTTAATTCCTTCTCGTCGTCATCAGAAATAACTTTTCTATTCGGAAAATAAGCAACGGTAGTGGAAGGCCGAACTGTCTTTTGATCGTCGATTTCATCTTCGGAAACTTTTTTACAATATTTTGCTAAAGTTCAATAATTGATTTGATAATCTGCTGTAGCTTTACGAATAAAAAATTCTCCTATCTAGAGCTATTTCTCCTCGGTTTGTAATCTTTTTATGATCCTGCACCATCTTCACCTGCAACAAGCGAAAAAAACTAACAAAAAACCTCCCTCGGTATTCCCGGAATTTCTGTGACAACCCGACCAGACATTTCAGACAAAAACCGAGCAGGAAAAACAAACCTTGTACCAAACCTCAATGTAGGTACAGAATAACATTTCTTTCCGCCAGACATAGGTATGTAAATATCCATTCCTAGCGAAATATTATCTGAGCTAAATTCAGAGCACCGAGTGGGAGGTCATTGTCATTGAAACAAAGTCGATGGCAAGGAAATTCTGAGAAAAATATTCCGAAACAATTCCAATCGGCCGAGCTATGGTGTCAAACGACACTCGGCGCTGATTTCTTAGGGCTAGAGAAACAAATGTACAGGATAGGATGTAACATTTCAGTTTGTGGACGGAGTTTCAAAGTTGCTGTAATCGGGGTTATTGGTGAGGAATAGATCGAGAATGTTGATATAATGGCTGTTAACACCAGTAAAATTCTCGAATATTCGTTGATGTTCTTCGTCTATAATATATTGATGTTCTCAAAAACGCAATAACACTGGTAGACTGATTTGTTTGAAAATATGAACAGGATTGAAAAGGGAAACATTCTCAATTGAATATTGATAGAAAGATTTTTTTTTCTGTGAATTTAAAATTCCACGATTAAAATGAAGTTATTTTTTGTGAATGTCTAACAGAAAACAACATCCTGTTTATATTTTCAACAAATCAATGAACAGGATGTTCATAAAATCAGATGTGGAATCATCTGCGACTGAAAGATAAACTTTAGTCACTATCTTCCATCGTTCAAGATATACTTGTGGGGTATTCATGTTGAAAAGGGAAACATTCTCCATTGAATATTGAATAGAAATATTTTTCTGTGAATTGAAAAATCCACGATGAAAATGAAGTTAATTTTTGTGAATGTCTAACAGAAAACAACTACTTCGCCGGCTAAAGCCACGCTGGACATTGAACTACATCTGATAGATATTCTGAAAGGACCTTAACTCAAAAGAAAAAAATCTGAATTTGAAAATTTGCATTTTCATTCAGAAAGTTATTTGATTTTCTATTCCAGTCCTAATTAAGAACTCATATAGATGAATGAGGCAAAGAAGAATGTTTTCCAAAAAAGAGTACTCACCAGAAATCATTTGTAACATTGACGCAAGAGAGGCATGGCATTCACTAGGTCTTCAATACATTTTTGTCGACGAAAATCTATTTCACGCTTCCACGATCATCAGGAAGACCGGAAGAAATGGAAAACACATTTTCTAGAAGCAATCTCACTTTGCAAAGATGGAAAAAAGTTAGAAAAATCAATATTAAATTGAGAATGTTTCCCTTTTCAACTGGTAGACTGGTTCACAAGTGCCATTTTGTTCCAAACCTGGAGGTCACTACCGAAAATTATGATATAGGGCGATTAGAAATGGCATCTAAAAAAATATTTAGCTGAAAAATTGGGGCTGGCAAAAATTTCAAAAGTTATAAACAATTTAGTAAAAAACAAATATATGGTTCGGTTTTTTTGAAATATCTCAAAAACTATTTGAATATCCAAAATTTGAAAAAAGTTCCTTGAAGAGCAGGAAATTTCCTAAAAGAAACTGTGACGGCAATATTTATCATTTCAATTTAGCGGCGAAAAAAAGGCTGAAAACGCGCGGCTTAGCTCTTGTGCGCACCGACCGAATCTGACACCTGAAAAAAAAAAAAAATTTAACCGAGTAAATATTAATATTGAGGAATAAAAAAATTCAGATACTATCTAGACATATCAATAAACAATAATCCGTCGGCAAAAAAATTTTACCTCCATTTTTCAATTAATTATGCCTTTGTTAATTGAAAAATTTTACTTTTAAATTTTATAAAACCCTGATAATTGTTGAACTAAGAACCTAGAATTTTTTTTACTTCTTAGAGCTGTTTCTCAAAAACTTTAAAAAAGATCCCCGTTGAAAAAATCGAAAAATTTGGATTTTTACTTTTTTATTAACAATCGAAGGTATACAAAAATTAAAAACGTATATAAAACAATTAAGGAAAGTTTTTTTCCTATTATCTCTATCAATTTGTTTTCTTATTGCTAAAAGCAATATAAAAATAATTTTTTGAAATTTTTAACTCTTTGTTATGAACAAATGCATTGATTATTAGATTTAAACACATTTTTTTCTGGGAATCCAGTCATTGATGAAAATAATGATTTTTAAGAAAAAAATCATTTCTTAAATACATTTTTTCATTGCTAAAAAACGCACTTGCTAATTAACAATTTTTGTTGTTGTTAAATATAAATATTGAGAAACCATTTTTCTTTAATAATATTTATCAGTTCCTCATATTATGAAAAAAAAATTATTAACTTTTCATTTGTTTATTAAACAAATAATTAAAGTAAAAAACGACAGGTTGTTTTCAGTATTTTTTTTTTATTTAAAAAAAATATAGCGCAAAAATTCTTTTGTTTATAAAAAATTATTTGTTTAATTAACAAATGAAAATCAAATGAAAAATATTTTTTTTCATAATATGAGAGAACGTGATAAATAACGATTAAACAAAAATGGTTTCTCAATATTTATATTTAACAACAGAAAAATTTCTTAATTAGCAAGTGCGTTTTTTAGCAATGAAAAAATTAATTTAAGAAATGAATTTTTTCTTAAAAATCATTATTTTTATCAATTTAAAAAAAAATTTAAATAATAGGAGATAAAAATTTCAAAAATTTATTTTTATATTGGTTTTAGCAATAAAAAAACAAATTAATAGAGATAATAGAAAAAAAACTTTCCGCAATTGTTAATAAAAAGTAAAAAATCAAATTTTTTCGATTTTTCCAACGGGGATCTTTTTTAAAGCCTTTGAGAAACAGCTCCAAGAAGTAAAAAATGATTCTAGGTTTTTAGTTCAACAATTATCAGGGTTTTTATAATAACTTTCGACAAGTAAAATTTTTTAATTAACAAAGGCATAATTAATTGAAACATAGAGGTAATTTTTTTTTTGCCGACGGATTATTGTTTACTGATATGTCTTAATAGTACCTGAATTTTTTTATTCCTTAATATTGATATTTACTCGGTTATAATAACTATTTTTGTTCAGGTGTCAGATTCGGTCGGTGCGCACGGGAGCTAAGCCGCGCCTTTTCAGCCTTTTTTTCGCCGCTAAATTAAAATTATAAATATTGCCGGCACAGTTCCGGGAGGTAGGACTTTCTTTTAGGAATTTTTTTTCAAATTTTGGATATCTTAAATCGTTTTTCAGATATTTTCAAAAAACCGAACCATATATTTGTTTTTTACTTAATTCTTTATAACTTTTGCAATTTTTGCCGGACCCAATTTTCCGGCTAAATATTTTTTTTAAATGCCATTTTGAATCGAATGCGCCATAAATCATAATTTTCGGTAGTGACCCCCAGGTTTGGAACAAAATGGCACTTGTGAACCAGTCTATTTGTGTTATTGAAAATTGGGAAAACTCAATAATTTCAACGACTCTGAAAGAATGGATTCGATTTTTCAACGACCTCATTGCTTCTCTAGATGATTCCAATCTTTTAATATCTTGATCTGTATTCCACCTTGTATTGAATACAACTATAATAAATACTTGCAGAGATCATCTTTGCACGAAACATTCTTCCTCTCAACCTGGACTAGTTTTTAGCGTGATACGTTCAGCACATAAGAAATGAAATAATTGCATTACCACACGATATTATACCGTTTCGATAATATTTATTGCGTCATTTTAGAGTTCGTTTATCATTTTATCGGTCAACGGAAATCCCAACGACGAAATAAAATGGTTCCATTACTGAGTCTGTCACCATGGGATTGAGTGATAACAATTAATTATCAAGCTTAACATATTCAAATTTCATTACATACGCAGTTAATAGTGTGAGGAGTTGGTCATAGTGATAGTAGTAACAATTATAATACATTTTATTTCTTCATATCACATATCATACAGTGAATTCCACCTCGAGTAGTTTCTGTTATACAAACTCGACAGAGTCAGACAGGCCACCTTCACATTGTTAAGCTCGAAACTTACCGAACATCGTTTATCATGAATACTTTTCGTCACACGTCAACATTTTGGAATTCACTATCTGCGGAGGTTTTTCCAATGACTACAACCTCCAAACATTCAAGAATAATGTTAATAAATATCTCCCTTTTATAGCCACTTCCCAATCCGATTTTATTCATTAACTACAAGCTAATTACAGTGTAATAGAGAAACGTCATCAGTACTAGTGAATTCAAGACAATACACAAAATAAAAACGTTTAAAAAAATTATAAAAGTACCACACCATAAAAAAGACAAAGGTAAAACATTATTAGTGACATTCGTACAATAATTAATGAATTTTCAAGGTTCTAAAAGCAGTTTCGACGATTCATGCATATCACAATGTTTAGTATAGTTACCAATATTTTGACGGATATAAAATACTGTTTGAAAAATATAAATCGCGGTTAACATATGAATATTTTTGGACTCGTTTTTCTACAAGATGTCCCATAATCTAGGTTGAAAATAATTCGCAGTATTTTCTTCTGAATAACAAACACTCGGTCTGAATATGTTTGAGATCGAATCTACTTTTATACATACTGCGTCATAAACTAATATATTTTCAGATGTTTGGGGTCTGCTGCACGAACCCAAACCCCTCGAAGCCCACGGAAGCATCCGATTCTTCATCAACCACCAATGAACCTATCATAGAACCAGAAGGTTCCGATCCCACCGTCGAAGCCGTTTCCCCTAACGAATCTGCCAAAAACCCCTTCTACCCCCAATCAAACTGGCCTCCACCACTCCCAACTCATTCACCAGATAACACCATCCCTCCGCTTCCCACACATCCTCCTTCTACTGGGTTTCCGGGCTACCCCCCCACTGCTTGGCCACCTACTTTCAAACCAATAAACAAACCGGGAGAGAAACCTACTGTTAAACCTATCATTGTAAAACCTACTGTCAAACCTACCTACAAACCCCCAACTTTGGCAACAACGACATCTGCCCCTGTTAATATTCCTTCTACTGCCTCCTGTGGGGCTAAAAATGGTTACCAGGACCAAGAGAGGATCGTTGGAGGGCACAACGCCGATGTGAATGAGTGGCCTTGGATTGCAGCTCTTTTCAATGGAGGGAGACAGTTCTGTGGTGGGTCTTTGATTGACAGCAGTCATATTTTGTGTGCTGCCCATTGTGTTGCCCAGTAAGTATGTTTATTGTAGTTCTTGGAGAGTTTTTGTTCATTGAATTCACGTCTCAACTGCAACCTACCGACTTGAAGTTTCCCCTTTTTTGTATCACCAGCATTGCTATATTGTTCTGTTCATTCCTATGCAGATCATGTTTCATGATGTTCGGAGATGTTTGTTTGAAGCAGGGGCACGCCAAACCATGCGGCCGCCTGTGGGCAAAATATAATTTTACACCCCTTACCCCCTTTTTAGTAAAAATGTATACATGGGTGGGTACACATAAATAAAATTAAAATACGTGCTAATACCTATATTTAATTTTGATACTGATACATCAGATAAGGGGGTACACACAAAATTGAAATAATCGCTATTACTTATCTAATTTTGAAATGAAATATGAGTTAATTTATATACCGTATAATGTATAATCTATAATTTTAAATCATCATTATCATTCGATGTTTGCAAATAAAGGAAATGAGTATTTCCGAAAGCACAAATAAAAAAAAGTGTACTGATTTTAATCAGCATGATACCTGACTACTCATCCCCATAACATTTAGAAGATCTTGACAAGTCTTAGACATAAGGATTAACGAAGGATGTAAAAAAAGCAAAGCAATAACAAAACTGACAAAACAATAAAAATGTTCCATAACAGAAAAAAAAAGAATAAAATAACTTATTGGAAGCATTCTCTTTTTCGGCAAAATCTTTAATGAACTCGCCTAAAAGAATACAATCCATAAGGTCACTTTCTATGGACATAATTGCCAAATTACTGAGTCTCTCTTGTTCCATAGTTGATCGTAAAAACGTTTTTACTAATTTTAATTTTGAAAAAGACCTTTCTCCCGATACTACAGATACTGGTAGCGTTAAAAAAATTCGTATTGCCACTGCAGTATTTGGAAATGTTGAAATTAAATTGTTCTCTGAAATGTGTTGAAGAATTAACTGAGGATCTAACTCATTTCGCTCTGGTAAGTGGCATTTTAAACAAATAATTTCATCAAATAAGTCTATTGCATCAATATCTGATTCTTTACGTGCTTCATCTTTCAAATGAAATGATAAATTTTCACACGAGTTTCTTAATTCTTCTTAATTCAAGCTGAACATTCGATAAATAAATCCAAAAATGTTATTAAATTGCTCCAACCCCTTGAATCATTCATTAAGAGATGATAAGGTCGTATCTAGTATAGAGAAGAATACTTTTACTTTGTAATACATTTTCGGGTCTGTTATTGGTTCGTCAGTACTTTCATAATCAAACTGTCTTTTCTTTTTTGTTTGACGAACTGTTTGTGAAGATAAAAAAATTTGGTTCAATTTCTAATTCTTCGGCCAGCTCCCTGGCGTCTACAAGAAGTTCTCTAAATCCCTTTTATCTCTTAAGTCTAAAACAAATGTTTTTATTTTGTTCAGACAGTCTGAACAAGCTTTCAGATTTGTACTTTGATTCTGCATTAATTTACTTAGAGAATTGATTTTAAATACAATATTGTACCAGATTACTACAGAGCTAAAAAAATTGTAATTTTGGATTTTTGTTGCGAGCGATCGAGCTAGATGTGATGTACTAAAATGTTTTGAAGATGCGGATGCATCCATTTGTTCCAAAAGAGCATCATAAACCTCACCAATTTGATATCTCAAAGGTTTTATAGCGTTTATTCTACTGGACCAGCGTGTATCAGATAGTGGTTTTAAAGTTTAATCTGTAAGGCACGTTTTCAAAATTGACCATCTTCAGGTTGACGCGGAAAAAACACATATATCTCTTGAACAATGTCAAAGAATCCGGACACCTCAAAAGAAATTTTAGCAGCATCGTTAATAACTAAATTTAATGAGTGCGCCGAACAAGGAACAAAAAATGCTCGCGGGTTTATATTTAAGATTCGTGTTTGTAATCCACTGTGTATTCCACGCATGTTATCATATCCTTGTCCTCGCAAATCATATATACTTAAATTTAATTCTACTAATAAATCTGTCACATAGTTATACAAGCCAGCACCAGTAGAATCAACTATAGGGCAAAATAAAATGAAATATTCACGTATTTCAATTTTTTTCGTCAACACGTTTAATAAAACAAACCTCAAAACTACACTCAATTGTTCCGTATGACTCACATCCGGTGTACAGTCGAGGATTATAGAGTAATATTTATGTTTTCTTACTAGATCTAGAATAGTAGTTCTTACTTTTGAGCCGATTAAATTTATCAATTCATTTTGAATTTTATCGCCTAAATAGTTTGTCATACCGCTACCGCTGCCGCTGCTTTGATTTTTATGTGTACGTCGAACATGTTGCTCCATTACAGAATCAAATTTGGTAAACGTTTCTATTAATTTTAAGAAGTTTCTGTTATTATTTTCATATAATTTGTTAGATCTACCACGTAAAGCTAAATATTGACGACATAAAAACTGCATTGCTGAAATTATCCTTTCAATGACACGATACCAGTATTTTTTTTCTACATGCAATGAACGTAATTGACTTTCATTCACAGTAACTCCCTTAGATAACATATTTGATAAGTTTAACCAAGATCCGATACTTCACAATAAGTAGTTGGTAGTTGCAAGGTAAAATTATTAGCCATATTGTTAATTGCCTTTTATGGGGAAACAAATTAAGTATCAAATATCTATAAAACTACTGGGTTTTGATATAGAACATGTTTCAGAAATTTTAATTAGAATTAAGCGTAGAATAGTGAAAATATACCATATTTAGTTTTAGTTACACTACCTACCATATTTTACACTGAAATATTGACGTCACTAACTAATTATCTAATCATCAACTAATCTGATTTGCAGAACAAACTAGAATGACCCATTTTACAAAATCCAGAAGACATTTATATTAATTTTAATTTTTTGCGGCTTTCGACAGATGACTTTAAAGCCTTTCTCGAATAAAAAAAGCAATAAAAACAATAAAAACATTTCTTTGTTTTTGATACTTACCGTACCGCTAAGCCACCTGTGATACTCGGACTTTTTAAGCTAGCCGCTATCGCTAATATCAAAAGAGTACCGAAAGAGAATTACGCATTAAACATGAATTGGAGCCGACGCGCGGCATTAGAAAGAAGAGGTCGTTAGTACGGTTTATTTAGCCGAATTGCCGCCCTCAGATTTTGCCGCCCGTGGCTTATGCCTAGATTTGCCACATAGTTGGCTTGCCCCTGATTTGAAGGTTGTAGACGATGTGGTATCTTGATTACTCTCGCTTCGGACGTGAATACAGTATTCACCTGAAGACGATTGCAGATACAAGCAGTCGAAACGTCGCGAAAACCTTTCAAATCCATTGAGACGATGGACGTTCGAAACGAGTAATCATGTTGTTGTTTCATTATCTCCCTTCCCTACCTCCTCTAGCTCTACAGATGTTCTTTCATCGTCGTGGCTTCTACATGTTAATCTTGCTTCTTCTTCTTGCTGTGTATTTCAATGTAACATAAGATATTTTATTTTTCAGCATGAGCTCTTGGGATGTAGCAAGGCTTACTGTGAAGCTTGGAGATCACAATATAAAGACAAACTCAGAGACGCGGCATGTCGAGAAGAGGGTCAAACGGGTTGTCAGACATAGAGGATTTGATGCTAGAACACTGGTAAATTATGTATACTTCCTTCAGTACCCAAAACGTTTGGTTCAATCATTCTAAGAATTATTAATAACACAGATTTCGAGTTAAACAACACAGAAGATTCATTTCTCCACAGTATTCTTTATTTCCTAATAAAATTATTTTAGTTTTTGGTAGATACCTAGTTTGCAATTGATTATAACATCCTCCATGAGATATCAGAATACTCCATGAAAATAAACTACAGCCAGAATCAAATAATCACTTAGGGAATATAATTATTATGATGGAATTTGTAAAATATGTTGTGTGTTAGAGTTTTTCCTCTCCTAGCTAGAATATTGATTTACGAAACAGTTTTAGCTTTGTTAAACATTCTTTCAGTACAACGACATTGCAATACTGACTTTAGATAGTCCTGTAGAGTTCACCTCCCACATCAGACCAGTATGCCTTCCAAGTGGAGCAAGTGACCACACAGGAAAGACAGGAACTGTCATAGGGTGGGGCAGTTTGAAAGAAAGTGAGAAAATGCATTTATTTCATATCCATATAAATTTTTTGTTCATTTATGATTGAAGGATGATCTTTATTGATCTGTCCCAATAAACACAGATATCTTGGAACACCGTTGGGAATTGGTTGCAAATCAAACGTCTGAAAGGAGTATACTCTCAGATGCTGTTAAATTAAAAATGGCTCTGAGTACGTATACACTTGACAGCTGATCGTTACTTGTGTTTTTCCTTGATTTAAATTTGTTGTTAACTGTTGTTAATTGGGATTGATTTATTAGCTTCATTCAAAATTTCCACACCTTTCTACTAATTTTTTCACTAGCTTCACCAAATAAAATAGAAAATGTTCTTATTTGCAAAATATTGAAGATTGGTAATTTTTGGTGTGTTTTAGGTGGACCTCAACCAGCTGTACTACAAGAGGTCAATATCCCGATTTGGAATAATAGAGAATGTAAACTGAAGTACGGCTCTGCAGCTCCTGGGGGTATTGTGGAACACATGCTCTGCGCTGGGCAAGCAAACAGGGATTCATGCAGTGTGAGTTATTCTGCAATTCTATATTGAATTTTCGACGATCATGGTCCAGGTCGAATAAACCTTGCGCCAAGCTTCTGAAACGTCCAACCCATTTCTGTATTGCTTACTCCAGATATTGCTTCAGGGACTTTTCCAAAGAAGTATTTTAAAATCAACAGGCTGCTATTGTTGCCGTACAAATTCCACAGTAGCAACATAATTATGTTAAAATCTGTACATTTCTCCGGAATCATGTAGACAGTATGAGACTCAACGAAAGGACATATATTCGAAATTCACATTCGTGGCCTCTAAGAGTTTTTTTATTCACATTTCAGGGAGATAGTGGTGGTCCTCTGATGATCAATACCGGGAAATGGACACAAGTTGGTATCGTCTCATGGGGTATTGGATGTGGAAAAGGTCAATATCCAGGAGTATACACACGCGTCGAAAAATTCCTACCATGGATTCACAAGAATCTTAAATGATCAGCAACGCCTTCTTGACAATCAAGATTCTGCCATAAACATTTAGATGCATTCTATGTAAGGACTATTTATTCTTTCGATAGTGAAAATCGAAAAAAAAATATAATAAATTTTGTAAAAAACAGGTATTTTGATTTATGAGATGGAGTTTTTGGAGGAAATCAAAACATTCACCAGCACAAATTTCAGATTTCAGTTCATAAAAGTCAGTATTCGAATAGTTTTTCACAAAATTGAATTCAGTTTCAAGATAAAATCATTCGCAATATATTACCATGTAGTTTTCCTTTCGCCTCAGTTGAATAAAAAATTAGCCAGTAATTCGTATTGCCTGCAAGGAAAACAAATAATGAATTGAAGATCACTTCTCTATGCTCAGTTGATATTTTGACGAATATATATATATATATATATATATATATATATATATATATAAATCTCCATGTTTTCAGGAGGAAACAATCAGAATTTTTGGTAGTGTGTGCTACTATTTTTTCTATTTTTTTTTTTCAAATTGTGGAAAGTTAACATACCTAGGAAAACTTCGGCAATTGCCGAATGCAATAAACATTTAACTCGACATTTAAATAAGGTAGGATGTTGAACTGATTATGTGGTACATATACACATTGCAGGCTGACTGAGATATTCAATTTCAAAGTGGAGAAACCAATTAACCTTGTTATATCCAAACTGGTGATAAAGTCAGAACTAGTTGACTTCATACTCTGCTTTGAGGCACTTATCATAATTATCACAGTCACTTGTAAGAAACAAACAACACAAACAGTATTGAAAAGGAAAACATTCGTAATTGAATATTGTTTTGAAAAATAATATCAGAACCATTGTGGTGATTCAGACATTCAGAACTGAAAATTGTTGCCAAGCAAGATTCCTGCATGCACGGTTTACAAAGCCAATCTGTTTGCTGATTGGTAGAATCTAACAAACTTTCGTTCGTAGACAGCTTTGTGCATGCGTGAATCTTGGCAAAAGTGTTCAGTTCACGTGTTCTGAATGTCTAAATCACTAAATGGTCGTCATATCATTTTTCAAAACAATATTCAATTGAGAATGTTTCCCTTTTCAATACTGTTTGTGTCGTTTGTTTCTTACAAGTGACTGTGAGAATTATGAATAAGTGCCTCAAAGCAGAGTACGAAGTCAACTAGTTCTGACTTCATCACCAGTTTGGATATAACAAGGTTAGTTGTTTTCTTCACTTAGAAATTGAATATCTATCTCAGGCAGCCTGCAATGTGTACATTTACCACACAATAAGTTCAACATTCTACATTATTCAAATGTCGAGTTAAATGTTTATTGCATTCGGCAATTGCCAAAGTTTTCCTCTGAGTAGGTCACCTGAAACTAGGCGGGTGGCGGTACCCAAAATTTTGTCGAATTTTATAAGGAACAAAACATTGATTTGTTTGAAAATATGAACAGGATGTTCATAAAATCAAATGTGGAATCATCTGCGACTGAAAGATACACTTTAATCACTATCTTCCATCGTTCAAGATAACCTCCTGTGGGGTATTCATGTTGAAAAGGGAAACATTCTCAATTTAATATTGAACAGAAATAATTTTCTGTGAATTGAAAAATCCACGATAAAAATGAAGTTATTTTTTGTGAATGTCTAACAGAAAACAACTACTTCCCCGGCTAAAGCCACGCTGGACATTGAACTACATCTGATAGATATTCGGGAAGGAACCTAACAATCAGTTCAACATTCTATCCTATTCAATTGAGAATGTTTCCCTTTTGAACAAAACTTGTTTTCATTATTTTTTTTTCAGATTTTCAACCACTGTAATTCGTTTTAAAATGGCATTATACACTCGACATTCACGGGTGTGCAAGAGGTTAGATTACACCCTTTATATATATATATATATATATATATAATGTGCTATACTTCATCTCCTTCTACATGCTAGATTTATTAGAAATTACATATTCAAGTTCAATATCAGAAAAATTGAGTGTAATGATGATAAGAGTAAAGAAAACATAAAATGACTACTAATCAAAAAAAGTGGCAATGGAACTGTCTATTTTTCGAGAAAACATTGTTACGGATATGGTACGCCACTGCCTGTTGTTTATTCAGCCGGAATTTCAGGAATATGTCGTGACTGACTGGTTGACGTCACGCTTGTCTTTCCCATCGAACTATCGCGATTTTTCCAAGGATCCTAAAACCGGTTCCAGTAATTTCGAGTGTTAATGACCCCTCATATAAAAGGTTGAGTGGATCGCGGGAGCAGTTAGTTGCTTTATTGGACAGTACAGTGTTTATTGGAGGATAGATTCAGATTAGAAGTGCATTGTCGCGTGCTGTATTTTAACAGTGAACTGTGACTGATTTATTCAGTTGACATAGTGTATTATTTTGTTGTTTTTATGATAATAATGATTTCGGTATTTCAATAGACACGAACCCCTGATTCGTAAAAATATATTGGATAAGCTGAAAATTCTTCCAGATTCGTGATCAGAACATCAAATTTACCTACCACCAATACATTTTTATTCCTAAAAATTCTGAATTTGTCTCACTTCTCATGCCAACAGGTTTAAATGTCAAAAAACACTGATTTCAAAGTGTCACTCCAAAAGAAATGTGCCCAACATTTTTTCATCGTTATAAAGTGAAATTGTTTCTAGAAAATTCTCCCGATTTGCGCATTTCAAGAGTTTCCACAATAATCGCTAAAACCACCGGTGTGACACATTTTCTCGACATATCCGCCCACCTGGACTGGGCAATTCAGTGGCAATATGTTTTTCTATATTCAAAAGTTTTAAGCTCCTAGGGGACATGAGTAAAATCATTTTTAGGTTGATATTTTGTAAAAAATAATTTAAATAGAATATATGTTAAAAGTATGTGTCTCTGTTTCCTCTATAAAAATTTAAATTATCTTCGAATTTGGTGATAATGAATTATCTATTCTAAAATGATGAATATTCAAAGACTACTAACATAAAGTACTTTTCAACGATTCTCTCATTTCTTAAATGAGCTAGAACAATCTAAGAACTGTTTTTGCACGAGCATGTTACTGATATCTACTTTATTTGAAATGTTGTTTAATGGCTCACCTGACCCATGTCAGTTTTCTTATCTTTTAATTTCTTTTAGCAATAAAATATGAACAATTATGGCCATCTGCCAAGTACCGTTAGGATACTCAACAGCAATTTCTTGAACTGATCTCCACATACGTAGAATATCATCATACGTATATACACATCATATCAGAGAAGTTCTGATGAAAATACGAAGAGAACTCTAGGATGAAATGAAAAAAAAAAAACATCGGAAAAACTTTTACACGAGGTAAAAGAAACAAGAAACCTTAAATGTGTATCCATCTAAAATAAACCGTATTTCAACAAAATTTCATTCTCCTATTATTATTATTTTGGAAAGTCCATGAAAACAAAAAATAAAATAAAAATTACCTGTTTTTTTATTAACATTTTTATTTCCTATATTAAAATCATTCAAATATTCATCGGGTCAGTTTTAACCCCTGGATTCGAATAGTGAAAAATCCTTTGACATACATACAAAGAAATGCCACAAAAAAAAAAACAAAACACGACAAAAATCGGCATGCCTACATTTTCGAAACATCGCAATATATCCCAAGGATGTTTGTGCTGGGCTCAAGCTTGCACTCTCGGAATTTAATCAGATAAGAACCCAAATTGCTTCCATAAAAATCCCTTAAATTTATATCCTATAAAATCCGCAGCACTTATGATACTACCCTCGATTATAACCAAAAATAGTTTTATCAATTCTGGTGGGCCCGTTACCATCTGAACCTCCCCCATCCTACCCTTTGTCACACGTTCCGAATGTAAATCAAACTCTGATCTTCGTTACTCCTCTTCCATTCCAATGAACACTTACGTAAGTAATTGATAGTGAGGGATTATTTTTAAGCCAATTAGAAAGAAAAGAATGATAATTGGTATAAATGGTGCGTTGTATATTTTCCCGTCAAGTGAGAACGAATAGGGTGTAATGTGATACACTGCCAACACATCTCAATCAATGTGTCTTTGTTTGTGTGAGCTGTGAATCGTCAGTGGGAGTTGTCTATTCAAATTACTCTTTATCTGACGGGATCATGTACAGGATGGACATGGAAAATCGTTCATTTTGTCCTGGATAGGCACGTTGAACGTTTGTTTCGCGAAAAGAAAACTACAGAAGGTATTTTATATGTAAATTAAGGCTCGTTCATGCACGTCCAAATAAACGCATTTTTTTGAAAATCACAAACCTTGAGAAAACTGTACGTCAACAAAATTGCGTGGAAATCATTTATCGATACTGTTATGACCATTTTTTGCATTAGATCTTTGAATTTTTGGTTTGTTAGTGTTCATGATACCCAAGGCTTTTGAAAAAAATACCTACAGTCGTAATTAAGTAACGGCTAAATGTTTTTTGGGTAGGCATAATAATATTAATTTTTTGGGGTTTTTCTCCCATTAGAAATAAAAAATGTTAGTAATCTGTTCAATGAAAAGAAATCAGTAAATTTGCCCCGATACGTGGATTCAAAAATTTTCCAAGAAAATTCACAATTTGTCAGTAACGTACCGCTTGAAAAAATATTTCACAGTAAAAATTGTTAATTCATAATATCCCTTCATCACCCTTTCTCAAATTCAATACAATTTAATGTTGCATTTTGATACGAAGTTTCTCTAGTTCCATTTCATTTTTAGGGGGAGACATCCATATTGGATCTTGGATCCATAATGAGAGAACGTGCGGCTTATTATAATTTGCGTTCAAAAAAATACAGGAAGTTTCTTTTAATTTTGTTCCCACGTCATTTGGTTCATGCACGAGCATTTTTTATTTTTCCAGATGATATTAATATAACTTCGATCTTCCAATTTCTCTATTCTTCATATTATTCATGAGTATAAATTTTACCGAAAACACATGAAACACTGTACATAACATTTTTTGGATTTTGTTGTTTTTTTCCAGATTAATTCCGATTTCAAGGTATAAATTAATATTTTGCTGATTTTTTAAAATAAGGAGTCCAGGAATGTATACAGGGTGGTCCACTTACGACAATCCACCCTCAATAACTCTCAGAAAAATTATTTTACAAAAATTCGCCGAGACACGTCGATTTTTGTTTGGAGGAGGACACCATTTGACGAGAAGAAGATATGTTATACTTCAACCCCCTACTCCCCAGAGCAACCCCCTCTATAATTTTAATAGGGAATGAGGGTCGTGTCATACATCATTGTGAAGGTAATTCAATTCTGATACTAGCAGTGCAAAATTTTCTGAATTTGAAAAAGGCGTGCTCGAGATATTCGAGTTCAAATGGTACATTGGTAAATTGTGAGTAAATAAATTATACGAAATAGATTATCAAACAATTATTCACAAACAATTTTCAAAATGACTGCCATTAACTCCCAGACAGTTGTAGAGTCTATTTTCAAATTCCTCCGGTACCTTTGAAACTGTTTCTCTGGTAATTGCCTGGCATTCAGTTATAATTCTTCTTTCCAAATCGTTCAGGTCAGTAGGTTGAGTTTTATAAATAACGGATTTCAAATGAACCCAAAGGAAAAAATCATTGGGGGCCAAGTCCGGCGAGCGTGCTGGCCATTCTATTGGACCTCGACGACCTATCCATTTGTTTGGAAAAGTTTGGGATAGCCATTCTCTCACCTGTAATAGGAAATGAGGTGGTGAGGATTACCATCATCATCAAGGTCCGTGTTAACAGCATCTAAAATAAGTGGTTCAATCAGATTCTGCAGCATATCCAAATAAACCGCACCATTTAAATCACCTTGGATAAATATTGGGCCAATGATTTTATTACCCAGAGTCCCTGCCCACACATTGAACTTTTGAGGCCATTGTGTGTGCTCTTTTCTAAGTAGGTGGGGGTTGTTCTGATTCCAATAGCAAGAGTTGTGTCTGTTCACTAACCCGTTAAAAATGAATGAACACTCATCACTGAAGCAAATATGCTTAATGAATCCGTGGTTTCTCTGTATCATTCTTGTTACATTTTCGCATAATTCAGATCGTCTATCGTAGTCATCCTCATTCAGTTCTTGGTGAAGATGCAACTTATACGGGTCAACTTGTCCTAAAACTTCTATTTGATTGATCTCGTTTGTAACAGACGCCATCCTATTCTTTCTTTTATTGGCGACTGATCCAGTCTCACGGAATTTCACCACAAGGTCCAAGATATATCTAGAATGATCAAAAAATACCAAAACCTTTTTCTATAACCATGTCAACTGCAACTTGTCCTAAAATTTCTATTTGAGTAATCTCGTTTTAACAACCCCCTTTTTTTTTTTCCGGAATTTCACCACAATCCAATCTAGAATGATCAAAAAACCAAAACCTTCTTCTATAACCATTTTTCCTAATACTCACTTGTGAGTTACGTTTCTGTTTTCGTGTCTCTCATCGAAGATCCGAGCTGTTGCTCGTGCACACTCATTTTGGGCAGCATAAATAAAAATCATTTCAAATTTCTCGTCTTTTGTGTAAACCATCGCGATACAAGTAGAATTGTTGAAATACGTGGTCACTTTTCGATTCTACATTATCACCATTTCACAAAAAAATGGTTCTCAGAGATTAGTATTTCTTCTTTGACAATCATGTTTGACAACAAAAAACTGAAACGTGTACTCGGTGAGCAAATAAAATAAGACAATCGGTGGATAATTACGACTGAACTGTACTACTGTCTGGGAGACAATAATGGAGATCATTTTGAACATTTGAACTCGAATATCTCGAGAACGCCTCATTCAAATTCAGAAAATTTTGCACTGCTAGTATCAGAATTGAATTACCTTCACAATGATGTATGGCACGACCCTCATTCCCTATTAAAATTATAGAGGGGGTTGCTCTGGGGAGTAGGGGATGAAGTATAACATATCTTCTCGTCAAATGGTGTCCCCCTCCAAACAAATATCGACGTGTTTCGGCGGTTTTATGTGAAATAATTTTTCTGGGAGTTATTGAGGGCGGATAGTCGTAAGTGGACCACCCGGTAGAAGTATATTTATCACTGAAGGTTGTTGTTGAGGGGTTGGAGTTGTTTTTGCAATGATCTGTTAGTTATAGATTGTATCTTAGAACTGAATGCTCTGTATAGTATTATGAAATCTAGATAGGTTGCTAGGAGAAGGAGTATAATAGAGAAGAGGCATATGTCATTCCAAATTGCATTTAAAATTTATTATAAATATAGAAAAGAGAACGAGCAGCAAAGAAAAAAAGGTTCGAAAAGATTTCATTAAATAATTAAATATTCAACTGGTCAAGAGATGAAAAGACAATGTTATAGGATGATTAACAGAAAAAAATGTAAAAATTTTGGGGAAAGGCTACTTATAAATGCTCATGTTCCACACAAGTTGTTAGTCTTCTACTAAATGAGTCCCGAACTGTAGCAAGCATTGCTCCATCAGTTGAACGAAAGGCTTCCGTGATATTGTTTTTCATATCATCGGAAGTTGTTGGACGATCTCCTAAAACCTCTTTTTCCACGTACTCCCAAAGAAAGAAGTCTATAAGAGTAAGGTCTGAGGACCTCCTCTGCCTATCCAACGATTAGGGTTGAATTGATCTAAAAATATTCGCACTATCCTATGATTAAGCTCTGCAGCACCATCGTGTTGCAACTGGTGTTCAAATCCACTTCTTCTAACATTGTGGGAAGATGTTCGCGAATGAAATGTGAATACAGCACTTCGTCGAAAAAGTAGGGTCCAATAATGTGATTTCCAATAATTCCTCCCCAAAAATTCGCTTTTGGTGATCAACAGTCCTCAACCAGTGGATTTTCGATTGCCTAATAATGCATGTCTGTTGACCAACCTCCTTGTTCTTAAACGTTGCTTCATCAGCAAATAGAATTTTGTTTAAAGTGTTATAATTCTCGTCAATCATGCCTTTCATTTGAATACAAAACGCAAACTATATTTGCAAAATCATTACCATACAATTCTTGTGTAGGTTCAGATCATAAGGGTGGAACTTGTTTCAATATTTTTCTGATCACACTACTTTGTTAAATATCCCTTTCCGCTGCTATTTCCCTAGTGTTTAAGTGAGGATTACAGGAAAATCCTCACTTAGGTCTAACCGTAGTTCTATATCTGAGGACCAAGTACCCCTCCCATGCAGTGGTCGGTCTCGTGTGTGACCGATCCTTCAACCAACTTGAAGAACAAATATAGGGAAATACCGATTTGATTGATTTTATAGATCAAGCATGAGATATTAAGCGAAAATTGTTGTTTGCATTTTGAGTCAGTTGAAGTAAACGAAGCAGCTACTAAAGGAATCATACTTACGTAACGCTATAGAGAAATTAAATGTATTTTTGTATACTATTCTTCTTTCTGTCAGTCGAAGCTGTCCAATAGATTGCGTCGCAGTAAGCTCATATTGATAATATCAGTGAATCACAAGATTTGATCTTGATGGATGTATTCAATATGACTTTATGAGTATAAGACACTCGCAACTTTCCATAGGATTTTTAAATTAAATGGCTGATGTCTCTGAGGTCTGAATCAATAACGTATAAACCTAGATTGTTGCAACAGCCCGTGGGCATTCATATGATATCATTGGAGTCAGTCTTAAAGTCAAGGCCTTAATATACTGCCTCAAAGTACTCCACTATACTCTGTTTCCTAATGTGAGAGAGTCATAAATCATTATTGAACTGTAAAACCGGGACTGTCATTGGATAGCTTTTGAAAAACTAAGATAGGAGTGTACAAGTAGATATAGGACATCATGAATGAAACATATCTAGAATTTTCCGGAGAACCCAAAAATGCAATAATATACTGGGTGTCCCATTAGAAAAAACAAAAGTTTAAATCATAACTTTTTAATGAGACGTTCAATTGTTTTTCTATTCGCATTTCCTGGTGGTTCAGAAAAAACGTTACAACTTTCCTGATTTAACCATTTTTCTAGCTCTTCGAATAAGGAGGAATATCTATTGGTCCAAATAAAACCAATAATCCTGTGAAGTTGGTTCAAAGATATTTCGTACCAGTTTAGGGACTGTTAATATGATTAGCCCCTAACAATGGACAACGCTTAAGTATGCTCAAAGTATGCTCGGTAATTTCCTGTTCCAGGTACAATAAAATAATACATTTACAATCACCTACCTGATTATCTGTTCCTTCCATCAAAAGTTTAAAAAAAAACGGCACGGCGGACCTGGCATAAATTAAACATAATCAGGTTTATCAGAAAGAAACATTTGCAATCAATTTTCATTTTCAATGGAAGTTTGCATAGATTTTCAGGTGGATATCATTCAACGTTCTGCGTGGTATTTGCCAGGAAAGTAGTTGTTTTTCGCTTGTGGTCCACTCCAAAGTTCCTTATTTTCAAAAGTTTTTTTTAACAAATAATATGATATAGATATAAATTCGACCCTGCGATAAGAGATTAATATAGGGTTGGATTTGTTTCACAAATGGAGGGTTTTTCTAAGAAAACAATTATAAGCTTAGGTAGAGGCACAGGTAGTTTGCCTCAGTGTTTAAAAAAATTGAATTGTTTAGTTACTTTCCGACAGTTGTTGGAAAAGTTCGTTCTTGAAAATGGCTAGTGATTCTGAATTTGTTGCTGAGAAACGGATTAGTAAAAGTGCCCCTTCTAAAAATGAGAAAATTATTATTCTCAATGTGTTCAACGCTGTTCGCTACCAAAACTCAACATTCCGAGTTACAAAAATAGTTGAAATGTGTTCGAATATGAGTGGAGTTGGACAGTCAACAATATACCGACTTGTGCACGAGGATAAACGCGGCCCCATCAGGTCACCAAAGAGAAGTACAGGAAGAAAATAAACTGTAATAAATGAGGATGAAAAGACTGCCATCAACAGAATAAACACTCGTTTTACTTAAAGAAAGAAATACCTACTTGAACCGATGATTTCTTCCACCCATGGGTAAGAAGAAAGTGTGGAAAACTCTGAAGGAAATGAATTTTCGTTATGAAAAAATTCAAAACAGAAAATCACTTTTAATACAGAAAGACGAAATCATCTGCTGGCGACGACGTTATTTGAAAGCAGTTTGACAGTTTCGAAAGGAAAACCGGAATATCTATTATATGGACGAAACTTGGTTAAATGAAGGATATACCGTTGGCAAAATATGGCTGGAAAAAAATATAAAATGCGCGAGGCAAGCTTCCATGGAAGGATGGTCCACTGGAATAAAAGCATCCTCGGGAAAAGGTAAAAGATTAATAATTACTCCTACAAAAATGGATTTGTGGCTCACTAGCATTTCAATCAAAACGGACTGGAGACTATCATGAAGACATGAACGCTGATGTTTTTGAAGAATACTTTCAGCAAATGCTAGATCTTATTCCTTCTTGGTCTGTTATAGTCAAGGATAATGCCAGCTACCACTCAAGAAAATAAAAAAAATACCAACGTCTTCTTGCAAAAAAAGATACATAATTCATTGGCTAACTTTAAATGAGAAGCCATTTCACAAAGATATGCTGAAAAAGGAGCTACTGGAGATAAGTTGAATTAACCTCTTTGTACGAAATTTGTTGACGACGAAATCTCTTCAAAACGGAATATAACGTACTTCGCCTTCCGCCATATCACTGTGAATTAAACCCCATAGAATTGGTGTGGGCGCAAGTAAAAGGGTTTATAGCAAGGCATAACACTACTTTTAAAATAAGAGACGTTGAAAACATCTTGCAAGAGGAAATAAAGACAGTGGATTGCAAAAAATGGAGTAAGTGCATCGAACATATGATTGGAATAAAAGAAATAATGTGGGAAGTTGATAACACTGTAGAAACCCTTTCACTGGACCCTAACGATGATAGTTCATCGGACTACTCGGGATATGATGACTAAAATTTAAACATAAAGTTGTTGTATTGTAAATAGTATTTTTTTTTATAAATATTAATATTTATTCCAATTCATCTATTTTCATATTATTATTACTTTTATATAAGTTTTTATCTACCTAATATTAGAATAATTAATATCTCAATTATCTGCCTATTTCTATAATTATAATAATGTATAATTATTATTATACTTATTATTCTACTAAACTACCTGTAGTTACGCCGCTGTCACATGAATGTCATTCAGAAAACTCCTCTTTCTATTGTTATGCAAATTAAGGTGACCCTAATTCAGGACCGATTCGGGGTGTGTATGTCTTAAATAACCGAAAAACAGAATTTTTCAAAACTATCATTGCAAGTTTACAATTCAACCATTAAGTTGTCCACCCTGTTCAATGGGTTCTGTCATTGCAAATTTACATTGTATCACTCTCTCACATTAGGAAACAGAGTATAATAACGCAAAGGTATTATATTGCTCATTAATCTCATTCGATTACTCAGATAGATCTCAAAGAACAAGACTGCTCTCTTACTCGAGCCAAATGATCTCAGTTTTCTACAAAGTAGGGAACGATTAAGTGTATCAAATGCCTTATTGAAATCTAAAAGAATCAGATATGTATTGAGTCTAGAATCACAAGCCGTCTATACACTGTGTCCGTAAAGTATGGAACAAATTCATTTTTAGCTAAACAGGTCATTTTAAGAAATAATCCTGAAACACGTCGATTTTTTATGTTAATTTACCGTATTTTAAAATAATAATCTAATATACAGGGTGAATTACGTTCGAGTAATGACGTCACCGTCATTTTTTTTAAATGGAACACCCCCATTTTGTCTCAATTTTCGGATTACTCTAGCTGAGCTGATTCCAAAAATGTATCACATGTTGATTCCAATTGGTACAGGGTGGACAAAAATACAATAGTTTTGTGTGTGCTCATAAAGTAACGCGTAACATTCTTCATTAGGTAAATTAACAATATTATCAAAAATACTTATTGTCTAGCGGCAATTGGTTTAAATGTAACACCCCGTAGTTTGCTACATGTTTAGAGTAATAAAAATGAGCTGTTTCCAAACATGTTTGGTACTTGTGGTCTAGCAGACAGAATATGACAAAAAATATTTCTTATCTATTTATAAAAAACATAGTCGTCTACTTTTTTGGGAAATGTCATTATTTGTTTAGTAATTTATTGATGTTCAGTGACAGTTTAGTACTACAATATTTTTGGTATTCGTGAATATTCGAATGATTGCTTAGATTTAATTGGAAGTAGAAATGGAGTTAAGTGTAAAACAAAGAATTGAAATACTTATGATGATTGGGTATGGAGACAGATCGCGAACTCAGATGGAAGTGTGCAATTTGTTTAATGATAAATATCCAGAAAGACCTATAACGCGTTCAACAGTCAGTAAGATTGAAACGAAATTTCGAGAAATTGGTAATGTTGAAAATGTACGCAAATCAGGTCGTCCCCCTGCAAATGCTGATACAGCATTAGATGTTTTACTGAGTTTTGAAGAAGATGCGCACACTTCTGTTCGTAAAGTTAGTCGCTATATCGGTGTTAGCAAAACAACGGTACACAAACTATTGAAGCTTGAAAATGGCATCCTTATAAAATCAAACTTGTGCAAGTATTAAACGAAGATGATCCCGATAGAAGACTCCAATTTTGCGAAGAAATGATGGATAAATGTCACCGAGACCCTCTCTTGATACAAAACATTATTTTTTCTGATGAGTCCACTTTCATGTTAAATGGTGAGGTTAACCGTCAGAATTGTAGATACTGGGCAGAAGAAAACCCCCACTGGATGCGTGAGCATCATACACAATACCCTCAAAAGGTAAATGTATGGGCTGGAATTGTACGAAATCGAATCATCGGACCCTACTTTTTCGAAGGTAATTTAAACGGGGCAACGTACCTTGAGTTTTTAAGGGGGTATCTCGTACCTACTTTACGTAATTTGTTTCCCAGCAGACGTAATCCTGGAGGTTTTGATGAAAGTTTATGGTTTCAACAGGATGGTGCACCTCCACATTATGCTGTAGATGTTAGAAGGTACCTAGATGAAATTTTTCCGAACAGGTGGATTGGTAGACGTGGACCCACTGAATGGCCAGCGAGGTCACCAGATTTAAATCCTTTGGATTATTTTCTGTGGGGCCATCTGAAGAATGTTATTTATAAAACGAAACCAGCAAATATTGCAGATGTACAAGAAAATTCGAACAGAAATAAACAATATTACGCAAGAAACCATACACAAGGTTCAACAAGAATTTGTACACCGTTTGGGTTACTGTCAAATACAGCAAGGGCTGCAGTTCGAACATTTATAAAGTCATGTATTCCAGCATATTCTGCCCGCTAGACAATTTTTGATAATATTGTTAATTTACCTAATGAAGAATGTTACGCGTTACTTTATGAGCACACACAAAACTATTGTATTTTTGTCCACCCTGTACCAATTGGAATCAACATGTGATACATTTTTGGAATCAGCTCAGCTTGAGTAATCCGAAAATTGAGACAAAATGGGGGTGTTCCATTTAAAAAAAATGACGGTGACGTCATTACTCGAACGTAATTCACCCTGTATATTAGATTATTATTTTAAAATACGGTAATCTAACATAAAAAATCGACGTGTTTCAGGATTATTTCTTAAAATGACCTGTTTAGCTAAAAATGAATTTGTTCCATACTTCACGGACACAGTGTATATCGTTTGTTATATGATATTCACAATTTAATTTATAAAGAATATCTTCCTGGCAAGTGTTCAGCTGAAGTCCACATTGCGATGTTTATTTTGCACACCTCTGGATTCTACCTGATTACCTATCCACCACACACTCCAGATCTTGCCCCCAGTGATTTCTTTACGTTATCGCTGGTCAAGATCATACGCGGTGAGAGATTTATCAACGTGGTTGAATTCCAGCGAATTCTGGGTGATTTGCCAAAAGGAGAGTTTTCTGTCTCTTTAGACAAGGAATTTCGATTAATGAAGCTAAAGGGGAATATTTTGAAAAATAATAAAAATATTGTTTGTTGTTCTTTGTACTAACAGAACAACCCTCGTAATAGAATTTTATGAGTAATGATTGTTTTTCGCAATGGACAACTGATAACATGTTCAAATTTTTACAACAAAATTATATATATATATATAGTATTTGAAGAATACTTTATTTTTACTTTTCCCCTTCAGTGCTCTCATCGTGGTGGCTTATTCTCTCTGTAGACAGAGTATAGAATCCTGAAATCAACTTCTTGTAAGGTCAGATAGTAAAAAAGGTCTTTGAAAAGGGGGATAGAAAAGGATTATATTCAAGATAAATAAATGAATTTGAATAGTATTGCGTAAACAGTAGGAGGATAAAGGTAAAAAACATAGAAAATGAAGACATTTTATTCACTGAAATAGGAAATATTTACAAACGATTTTATTGCATAGCGAATAATTTAAGAGTAGTACATAAATCAGATGAATTTATGAACGTACAATAATATCAACTCTCTATAAATACAAATTAAAAAACATAAACAGAATCGGTAATGTAAATATCTAATTATAAACTAACTATAATTATAATATATAAAACTCTTAAGGTGTAGGTAAATGTATACACAAAGGGGCCATCTGGTGCTTCCTGACTAAAATAGATATATTATACACAGTTCGAAGGAAATTTCTTACAATCGAAACAACTCAATAATCTTAAGATATATACAGTCCAGGTTGTACAAACACAGTAGAAGAAAGAATTAACCCATACATATTCTTAGGATATAATTTTATTCAATTGATATCAAGTCACTGGAAATAATAAAAGTATAAAACTTGATTATTATAAACCTGTTATTTTGAACATGTTTTCCAGTTTTGGTAACCAAAAAAATCACAGATCAATTAAATGAATCAGTTTCAATAAGCATATATTATTTGTGTAGAATTTTTACTTTATCCAATACGCAGGATTTTCTTTCTAATTCGAAATCTTTGGCAACAAAAGTCTTATTCGCACTGACGATTGCATCATGAAAATTCATAAATATTTAAGTGACTTATTATTGCTCTTTCGGTACTGATTCAATTCATAAATCAGTTACTAGATTACTTTATAAATAGTTTTTGAATATGAGGTAATATTTAGTTCATTACGTTAACATCACAAAATACATACACTAAATATTCTTTATTCATATTCCACCTACCTGACATTTTTCCATGACCACTCAACATTTGAGAGCTGTTGCAATGATTAACTATGCCTCATTATAAAAAAAAAATTTTTTTAGTCCGACTTGCAAATATATTCTAGAATTCTGACTTGCAAGTCCAAATCCTGAAATTATAAATTTTATTCCAGAATTCTGACTTGTATTTCGGAATTCTGGCTCACAAGTCAGAATCATAGATTTAAAAAATATTTTTATTGACTTGTAAATTATAATTCTGACTTATATCTCAGAATTATATCAGTAAAATGCAATATTTCGTGGTGCTCGCCAAAACTTATGTACCTCGCAGCATAATATTTTGAGTACACATATGTGCTTAAAAAATAAAATCATGTATGACTTTTTGAGATTTTGTTTCTATTTTTTATATAATTTCAAATATTCTCATGTTTTTTAGCTTGCCATTTTTTTAAAAGCTCAATTTATTTATTATCCAATGAAGTATAAAAAAGACTTGTGGTATTGCTGATAGTTTCCAAGTTATTTGCATAGCAATATCAAAAAAAATCAAGCTTTAAAATATGAGAATCTTTGAAATTATATCAAAAATAGAAAAAAATGCTGAAAAAGTCGTATATGATTGTTTTAATTTTTTTGGTATCTACAAAAATATAATATGTATATTTATTTGTTTATAACACATTGTTTATTAAATGAACAAATTAAAAATAAACATTTTTTTTCCAGAATTTTCATTCATAAAATGATTTTTATCAATGGTCAAATTCTTAAAAAAATATGTTTTTGCTTATGCCTTAAACAATGCGTTTGATATCTGATATGACCCAAAAAAGACAATATAGTTTGCAACGAATAAATTGGTTTTTTGGAGTAAAATCATTATAATCTTAGTAATGATTTCTTCTCATGGGGCTAGTCTAAAAAAATTAAACTTCAAAATTATTTTATAGGATTGAAACGTGATTTCATAATGAGGCATATTTCATTATTCTAAATAAATTCCTTAGATGATTTTCCTCTATGATTGAATCAAATAAAAATCAAAATTCCCCAAAAAAATCACGCTTCAGAAACATGCCCGGTCACTATTTGTCAGTCATCGAACTGTGATGTATTTGTCAAAAAAGAAATTTCACGAAATATGAAGACAAATCAGTGACTTCCCTTGATCACATTTTTTTGTATTGGAAGTTCCGATCCCCTTGAAATCCGTTCGACGATGCCAATGCATTAGAGTGCCTGCTCCTGCTTGAGTTCTAATGCCCACACGTGCTGAGGCCAACCTGTGCGCCCTTTTGCCTTCCTCGAGTTGCCCATATCTTCCTGTTTACAATAAAAGTATAAACAACTCTTCCTATAGGTACTTATAATGTCAGTGACAGTCTTCGACATGGAAGTATATAAACTTTGGCCAAGTTCAAGATTGGCAAGACAAAATTAAACACATTTGTATACATGTATTATACGGGATGTTCATAGAATTCAGCAATCTGAATCACTGACAGACTCAGTATTTCTCAGTTTTTGAGATCCTGAATAACTTATCAGAAAACATCTTACTTTTTGAAATTTCTAGAGCAAATTGATTTCTTGTGTACTTTTCTTCTATATTCCGAGTTGCCACAAGTAAAAAATTGAAGAAATAATTATCGCTTTCAATTGTGTCAATATTTTTTCTCAAAAATGTGTTGAACTTCGATTTGTTGATTTTGAAATTCTATTGCAATGGAAATATTTGCATAATTTTTTCCCCCACTATATTTCCTCAATGATATCATAATTCCGCGTGGAATTTTTTGGAAATGTATGTCATTTTTTCCACAAAGCAATATGAGAGGGTGAATTCTGAGCAGGCTAAATTGTGAAATACATTTTATATGAATGCATGTATAGAATTTTATATATTTAAATGATGGTACAAAATATTCATTTCACATAAGTAGGCTTCAAAATCAATTGCATATAATATTTTTGATCATATAGATAACATTGAAGAAAAAAAATCTACAATTCTGTCACAATTGTATGTTTCTAATCATAAAGTGTTTTCAATTCTGAAAAAATCATAGTTTCCGATCCAAAAAACTCTAGTACACCAATTTTGAAGAGAATTACACTATAAATCACAAAATCGTCGATCATATTAGAGAGCCTCCATTATGAATCGATACATTTTTACAAATTCATAATGCTCGACCCCTACACACTAATTATTAATAAAATCGGACAATGATCATGACATTTTTCCGCTGTTTATTGAACTTTGACGAAGAATTCGTAATCTCCGACCCCAAAAACCCACAGATACCAATTTTTAATCGATTCTGTTGATTAAATGAGTAGAGGTGGGTAAAAATTCATTTGATTTAGACAGAAAAAAAAATTGAACCAATCAAACATTGTTCTTTCAAAAATAAATATTTCATTGAAATTATATTTTGATTTCATCAAAATTTAATTTTCATTTTAGAAAAATTTCACGTAAAAATGGAATGTTGTATACAGGGTGATTCAAAAGTACTTTGACAAACTTCAGGAGGTGATTCCTCACAATATTCTAATATGAATTGTTCAAATAAATATATATCCGAAAACGCTTCGTTTCCAAGATACAGTGTTTAAAGTTTCATTTTTATTTTCGTTTTTTTTAAATAACTTTCGAAATACTGACCTTAATTAAACAAAAATTGGTATTACATATTATGTGACAGTTAAACATTTTGTTGTTTTGTTGAAGTTTCTGTAAGTTTTAAAACACTAATTTTGAAAAAATGGAATATTTAAACAATAATGCTCATTTAGCTGATATGCATTTCGTTTATGGCCTTGCAGAAGGCAATGCGCGCGAAGCAAGACGTATTTACCAGGAGCGATTTCCTAATCGAGTACTGCCTTCAGCTCCAACATTTACCAGTCTCCATCGTCGTTTGGCAGAAAAAGGAAGCTTTAAGAGGGCAGCTGATATTATTGGAAGACCACGAGCAGTCCGAACCCCAGAATTGGAAGAAGCTGTTTTGAACGCTCTCGAGGAGAATCCAGAAACAAGTACAAGAATAATTGCTGAAGCTCTATATTCTACTCAGTCCACAGTTTGGAGAATTATCCACGATCAACAATTTTATCCATACCATATTCAAAGGGTACAAGCTCTTTTGCCACGAGACTTTCCCAACGCATTACTATGTGTCAGTGGTTTTTGAGAAAATTGGCAGGAAATCCTCAATTTTTAAGATATGTAGTCTTCACGGACGAGGCAAACTTCTCCCGAAATGCTATCAGAAACTTTCATAAGAACCATGTTTGGGCTCTGGAAAATACGCACGCAGTTAGTCAGTATCAATGTATGGGCGGCAATAATTGATAATTACTTGATAGGTCCTTTGTTTCTTCCGTTCCGACTGAATGGCGCAACTTACAGAGACTTTTTAGAAAATGAATTGCCGGGACTACTTCAGAATGTACCATAAGAAATTCCGGCCCATTTTAGCGTTGTAGCCAGGGAATTCCTTAACACTGTCTATCCAAATCGATGGATCGGTAGGGGTGTAGAAGAACCTAACCAGGCGTGGGCACCAAGATCCCCAGATCTAAACCCGCTAGATTTTTATTTTTGGGGACATTTGAAGTCACTAGTTTATAAAACTCCAGTAGCGAACGAGGAAGATCTAAGAAACCGAATAGTAGACGCCTGTGAAACAATAAGAAAATACCAATAATGTTTGAGCGAGTACGAGATTCAATGACTAGAAGATTGAATGCCTGTATCTTCGCTGAAGGTGGACACTTTGAACAATTTATTTGAATAAAATTTAGTTTCCTTTATTTTATTTTATTCTACATATTCAAAATTTCTTGAAATAAAATTTTGATATTTCATGCAAATTTTATTAAAACAAATACAGATTTTACACCCTACATACAAAAATAACTATTTCAAACGAGTAAAAATAAATAGAATAGGTGGCGCCCCCTACAAAAAACCAAAACTACTTACTCAAACGTCAAATACATTTCCTAAGCATTCTTGTGAAAAATACAAAATAATAGTAATAACTTCAACACGCATCGATTACCAAATAATCGACTTGAAATTTTCAAGTCCAAATATCTAGAAAACGGTTCTTATAGCGCTTTGTAACAACGGCAGCTTTTTTACGTAAATATGATAGAAAAATTGATTTTTTTACAGAAAAATGTGCTAGAAGGACGTTCAAAAAAGTTATGAATCTTCAAAAAAGAAAAAGACGTGTAGGTGGCGCCTCCTACGAGTAAGAGCAATAATAACATCACGTTCGAATTTGACACTTCAAACAACCTCTCAATACCAATTTTCGTTCAATTAAGGTCAGTATTTCGAAAGTTATTTAAAAAAAACGAAAATTAAAATAAAACTTCAACACCCTGTATCTTGGAAACGAAGCGTTTCCGGACATATATTTATTTGGACAATTCATATTAGAATATTGTGAGGAATCACCTCCTGAAGTTTGTCAAAGTACTTTTGAATCACCCTGTATATTTGATATTAGAAGAGGCAGGGGTCAGTCGGATCCGAGGGAGAGGCCTGAAATTAAAAAAAATCGAATGACGTAATATATAGGAGGCCCCCGAACACAATATGAATTTCGGCATCTCAATCATTTCACCAAATCTATCTCATGTCATCATTAAATCAAAATGTTTCAGTACTTTAATTTTAATGGCATTTTTGATGGTTGTAAATACTAAATCATTCGACAGTGGCAATATATTTTGTCATAACCTTCATAAACTCCGTTGCTTTTGAAGGGATATTTCATATCTATGCCATAATGTCAAATATGTCAAAGGATGAATAAACTCACTTGAAAGACCACCGAAATTACCCATTAAACAGAAAATCATTCATAATGGTTCCCGTACTCGACGTTTTCTGACTGAGGACGCACAGTAGCCATTTTGATTTTTAAGGAATTAAATTAGTTTATTATCATTATTATATTATATGACTGTAAGTATTAAATGCTCAAGGCAAAATAAATTATACACTTGCTAATACCAAGCCAAATAACTGACACCAATTGTAGATATGTTTTTATGTAATTTTGAAATGTTTCATGATTTTCGTTTTATTTTCTCATCGCAAATCTGGATTTCAATTAATACGGTAAAGAGTTAAATATGTTTCCAATTTTTGTCCCACAAATTATCAGTAGTTAAATAAATATTATGTACATAACCTGCAAAAGTATGTTTTATATTGTACAATTTTTGAAAATGCAAATAAATAATGTAAAAAAAGAACATTTGTGCAATTAGAAATAATGAACATTGGTAAAATAAGGTTTTTTTTTACCCACTTCAGGTTTCCTAGAAATAACCTGGTGAATTGTATACACTTTATACGTGATAACAAAATTCTAAAAATTCAAAGGAATTGGTCGATATTGCTTTTTTTTATTTATCGTCGGCCTATTTCTGCTACCGACGCCGGTGAGCACACTTTCCCCAACCGGAAATTTTGCCTCTGTTGTTTCAGAGCTCAACTCGGGACCGCCATCTTAACGCCCCCTTCGAAGGACGGCATATCTACCGTAATATCTCGTGCTCATTGATAGAACGCCTGCAGCTACAAATATCCTTCTACGCTGCAGTTGTTCGGGGCATTTTTCACGCCCACCTTCCTTGCAGATGGTCACCCATCTAAGTAATAAACGCGCCCGGTGTTGCTTGGCTCAGATATCGATGATATTGCCTATTATTTTCCTATGGTATGTATATACTTTGATTCTGCGTAACAATACCCGCCAATATCAATGTGTAAAATGTATAATTAAAAATTATTCAGCTCGGCTCCTATTTTTGTTCGTGGTGTTTTATTTTATCTGTACCTAACTTTGGTACAGGTTGGAGTTTGAACATGAATTGGAAAAAATAATATTTGTCCGGAAAAATTGCATAAGGCCTTGGACCCTTAAAATATCGAGAAAAGCAAAAATCCTACCATCGACTAAAACAAAAAGTCAAAATGTCCGTCAGGACTAGCAGATCTTGAATCGCATTTAAGGTATGGCATATCATTCTGGGGTCTTGTAAACCCTTGTTGAAGGAGCAAAAATTACTTACACTCACTCTCTTCTTTATTCATACTAGAAATTGTGTGCCTGGTACATAAGAACAAATCATCTTACGATGTTGTTGTTGGATCCACCCGCCAAAATGACAAGTTAACACTGCCCATTCCATCATCAAATTTGATTAAAAAATCGCTGATCTATATATAACGCAGCTTAAATATATAATCATCTTCCGACAAGTTTTAAAGATATCCAATCACTTGATCAGTTCAGAAAGTCTGTAAAGCAAGTTCTCATTGACCAGTGTTCAAGAGTACTTTGATAAAGATATCGATGGCAAATTGTTATGAAATCATTTCTTGCTTTAACCATTGTATATGTCCACTGCTAATAGTCCCTACGAATTGCAAAACAGTGTAATGGCTATGGGTTCCAATTATTTTATTTATTTATACATTTTATTTATTTACACCTTTAATTTTCTGTTAACGTCTGACTATTCGTTCATATTTATATATGTATATGTGGGTATATTTATATTTAATTGTATTTTTATCTTTCTTTTTTAACACAGAATGATTTTTTGATATTCCTGAATGTGAGAATGACAGATATTTTACTTTGACTTTTATTTTAGGCAAATTGTATACTGTGTTGTTGCACCTATGTTGATTCACCTGAATTTTTTGTGTTTGTTTCTATACTTATTTATTATTATTTTGTCCACGAGATATTCATCTTTTGACAATAAAGTATATTTTGATTGATTGATTGATGTATATTTTATATAGTTATCTCGCACGGCCGAGACATAAGAGCGAGAAAAGTTGCAAAACCGTAGAATTATTTACCGATAGTAAAAATAACTGAATCGAAAGATAAACTTAGTCGCTCGTGTAGAAAGGAAGACCCTTAAAAATTGGAGGAAAGCAAAAATCCTCCTATCGGCTAAAACAAAAAATCAAAATGTCCGTTCCAGCTGGCAGATTTCGAATATGTGTATTCCATATAGTTATCTTGGAAGGCCGATACATGAGAGCGAGAAAAGTAACGAAACCGTAGCATTATTTACCAATAGTGAAAATTACTGAATCGAAACATCGAACCAAAAACGTCATCGCTCGTGTTGAAAGGTTGAAAAGACGACAATCTGACAAAAAATCCGAAATGCTTTTTATCTGATAGTTTCTCCGATTTTCCGGAACGATTTATCTCTACCTCGAGAACGAAAAGAGATAGAGTAATTTTGCGAACGCCAATCGATTTAAAATGGTCGATTTGGTATAGGGATGGAGTTTGAAGATGAAATGGAAAAAATAATATCTGTTCGGAAAAATTGCCTTGGACCCATAAAATTTGGAGGAAAGCAAAAACCCTCCTATCGACTAAAATATTGTAAGTGGTGTATTATAAATTTTGCAATATATTTGATTATCTCTGCTTTGATCCCATCTTTTCCAGTAGCACTCCAATCCATCAGATTATTTATTATATCCATCAGTTCCCTGGCTTCGATAGGTGTTATGATAATAGACTTTGGTATATATTTTTCATCGTTCTCTGATATAGGTTCCTTTCAATTCTTCCAATAAGGGTTGTCCCTATCTCAACAAATCTCAGATTGAATTCATCATGTTGATTTACTTGATTTTATAACTTTTTCCCATAAGAATTTTGTGTTATTGGAGTTGTTTTCTATTTCGTTTTCAAAGAAATCACACTTCACTTTATTTATAAGATTTGTTAGTTTATTTTTGTATATTTTATACTGATTTTCCAATAATTGATCATTTACATTTATCTATGAATAATTTTTATATCAATTGTTGTTGTGGTATCAGCTGATAATTTATCCGATACTACTATAAAAGACACATATCTGATGAAAAGTCGTAAAACTTTCTGATTTAAGAAAATGGTTGATTGAAATTCCTAGAAAATACAAAATGACTGCACTGTGATGGATAACCAATAAATAGAAACCAAACGTTTTTTGTTTTTTGTTTAATTCTTATGTCACCGGGTTAACTGTATTCAAAAATAAATCTTTTATATCCAACATATTCTAAGTAATATCTCATGAAAGCTTTTCATGAGTTATTCTTCATGGAAGTGACGATGCATATCTGAATTTAATTTCGTTAATTGCGGATAATTCGATAACGTTTCGAGTGAAAAGTCAAAATAGTCCGAGCTAAGTATAGAATAATCCAATTACTGGAAAGAATAATAGCTCTGGAGCCGTAAACACCCCTCGAATTGTGGCCCTTTGCCCAGGCAGATAATCATCTGTGTCATTGTGGTTTTCTCTGGCAAATGTAACTGCAGGGCCGGGTTGGAAAAACGTTTCACCAATATTATATGAATCGAAAACATTGATTGTTAATTGCAAATATATTTTGTACTAAAATTTCGAAACTAGAGTATTTCTTTTACAGTGTTTTCAAGGCTTCATCCATTATAAAAATAGTAAATGTGTATATGTTTCTGCTAGATCGAAAACCTAAGCTATTATGTGATTGACAGCTTCAAAACTTGTCTCCCAAGTGAGTCTTTCTGATCACAACATAGTTAATTCCCTGTTTAAGCTTGTTTCAAAATTATTATTATTAAAAATATTACTACTTATATTAAAGGGCCAATACATATTATTTTTTGCTTTTTAGAGGTTTTTTGTGTCGGGGGTATTTTTAATTTTATTTTATTTCATGTTTTTAAACTTTATACCGGGTGATTCTCCAAGGTGGCTCACCCCAGAACTTTTTTATTAATGAAGATAGAAAAACGAAATTTGGGCGTTGTGTATTATAGTTCAATTTGAATTTTTGACATATTTTTTTTATGACCCCAACTTTCGATTTTTAAATGGGACATCCTATATATTTTACTTATTTCGATTGAGAATGACATTCTAAATCCAACAACAACTCACTTGTCAATATTTGACAAATAAAGTTATTTTTATTCCAATTTTTATTTTTCGATCTAGAATGCCATGGATCGTGTAAACGCTTCATTCTTGATCAAGTAACATGTGAAAAATACGACTTTGAGGCTTCTGACTCCACAGTCGTTTTATTATTTAGAAGTCGTAAATTAGTCCATTGAAGTTCTAAATTTTCAAAATGACCTCCTTCTTGATCACGGCAAAGTTCAACTTTTTCAATTGTTGCGCGCACCACATTGATTATATCTGAACGATATTGGACTTTTCGTTGAATCGGAGTTCATAAACCTCTTTGCGGATGATACGTTGCTTTGTTGTAGTGATATGAAACTAGATAGAGTTATTCATAAAATGAACAGGATTTTAGAAACTGTGGATGAGTATTTATGCACCAACAAATTAAAGTTAAACGTAGCAAAAACAAAAGCAACGATCACCACAAAATATAAATATAGTTCCCTAGATATTAACGGTATAAAATTGAAATTGTGTCAACGGTCAAATACCTTGGTTTTCAACTGGACAATTTTTTGAATTTTGACAGTCATTTTGAATATATTCATAAAAAAATATCAAAAAAAAAACTTTATTTCTTTAGTAGAATAGCACAACATTTTTCAATACAGTCCAAAGTTACAGTTTACAATACTATCATTCAACCACACTTTGATTATTGTGCGTCTATATTATCCTTATTCAGCCTCAATAAATTAAATATGCTACAAAAACTACAAAATCGAGGGATGAGGGTAATCTTGAAAACAAATCGTCTTACTCCCGTAAAAAGTATGCTCGATTGTTTAAATTGGTTGTCAGTTGAAAGTAGACACTACTACTTCACAATGATTCTAGTATTCAAAATTGTAAATGGTATGGCACCTGAATATTTTAAACAGTGCCTCAACTTGAATAAAAACATTCATACTTACAACACTAGAAATATAAAAATTAAACAAAATTCAATGAATTACCTGAAGTATTAAAAAAATAAACCAACTTGGAAAATTTTAAAACAGCACTGAAATAATTTGTAAAAAATAAATAAGTATAAAATAAGTGAAAGAATTAAATGTTTTAATAGTGATAGAAACTTCAATTGTATAAGTATTATTATAAGTATTATTATAGGTATAGTTCATTGTCATTAATCATTTAGTATTTTCAATCATGGGATTTCACTATTTTGTTGGTCGATATAAGCAATCTATAACCAAACCAAATATTTGTATTGCAATAATTATATAATTTATCTATTTACATGTTACCTTAAATTTTTGAATGTATGACTTTGCTATTTTTTTTGAGAAATATTCTTATAAATATGTTTTACTCATAGTTATGTATATTAGATTTCCTATTTCAAATAAAGATATTATTATATTATATTAGCTGTTCCGCAGTGATGTTCTGGGATGGGATCGAATTCCATCAATTCGGCTCTGGTATATCCTTCTCGTATATAGCAAGGGCGTTCCTGTCACACCATTAATAAATTCCAAAATAGATAATAAAACAGTTGGGAGGTGACAAATACTCGTTTATCCACTTGCTCCAATTCGATTAAATGGAGTAACTTCAGTAATTCAACCATAATGTACCCGTAATTTGATAGTAATGTAAAATTGATTAGAGGAAAGGCGTCAGCTTTGAATTTGAATGAAAATGATCCACAAAAGAAATAATGAGGATGGAATTAGACGTCACACCATTCAAACGCGACTGGGTCAAACATTTTTAGATCCTTTTTTCATTCGATGCAAGAAAATTGCGAAGTATAATTTTGATAAATATGGCATCATGCTAACATTTCTCGTTCCTCAAGTTAATTGAAAATAATCCATATTAGGGCATATGGAATTTTTAGTATATTTCTTTCCCCAATTTTGTTAGTCCTTATAGATTTTATGTGATGAATCGGTTGAAATGGACATTATTAAGGCTATTTTATTTGTTTATGCCTTGGACCTGTTGGGCAAATGTCTTGACATTCCAGTTCTCGACTCTGGAATTATCTTACTCTTTTCCATTGCTGGAAATTATAAATATATCATCAAGCATATCTGAAAATGGCATGTTTTGCCGTTTTTTCGAATATTCAGGGTGTTAGTTTCCACCACTTTAGATCTGAATTCAATCTGGAATGTAATTCTCGTACAAAATTTCATTATCCTGTTACTTTTTGAGATATAACCTGTTTTATATTAGGGGTCGATTGTACTGGCAAAAATTGAAATAAAAATGACGTGTTTTTCTTTAAAATTAACAGTTTCATAGATACAAATTATTCAAACATTCGGGGGATAGTTTTAACTGCTTGAGATTCATATTTTGTAAAAACCCACCCTGGAATGTAACCCTCATACTTTTTGAGATATTCTACAGTGCGGCTTTTTATAGTCCCCCCCTCTGTTAACTTTTGAACAGTTCGACATAGAACGATGGGACAAACACCGTTTTGAATGATATCACCGATAATGGCGTGGGGGGCACATTAACTTAAATATTTCAAAAGGCATGGGTGTCAAATGGCACATCGTTGAACAGATAATTCAATTCTCTTTTCAAGTATCCTATTTTTTCGAATTTCGTTTAAATGTTTTTCCACAATATGCATTTGAAATGTCAAGTATAAGTGCGGATCTGCATTTAAAATTTTGTTATTATTGACATTTCAACTGCATATTGTGAAAAAACGTATTGACGAAATTAATAAAAAACTAGATGGTTGAAAAGAGAATTGAGATATATTTTCAACAATGTGCCACTTGACCCCCCATGCTATTTGAAATTTTTAAGTTGATGTGCCCCTCCGCGCCATCTATCGAGCAATTACAATGTCTTTCATTTCAAAAAGTAGTATATAATTCTACGTCGAACCGTTCAAAAGTTAACAGGGGGCGTATAAAAAGCCGCACTGTATAACCTGTTGCATAATAGGGGTAGTTTTTACCGGCTGGATGTAATATTTAGAAATGAAAAGAATTTATTTTCAAGTAAAAAATTTAACAAAAATGACGTATTTTGTCGTTTTTTTTCATTTAATTAATAGTTCTCTACATCGGGAAATTAACTTAAGATCTAATTTAGAATCGATGTTTTACTGCAGTCTCGTTCTCTCGTCTCTCTGGAGGTTTTTCAAATAAACATACATTCCAAATAATTTCTTTATTACCCATTTATTAACCACTGGCTAGTATGAAACACCCTTATCGTGGTCGTGTCTAGATCAACACTCAGATGCAAACTCAACGTTAGAAACCTTTTACTCTATTATCTACTCAATACTGGATCTATGAGTCCTCACACGTACCAATTTCAGAAGCAAAAACCCTTTTGGTTCAACAAAGAAATCATAAACGAAATAAAACAAAAACACAAACTATTTAAGAAAATAAAAAAACACTCAAGCAACATTTCAAAAACCTTCGAAAATCCATAAAAACAAAATATCTATTGCTTACGATCAGTACAGATCTGAAACCGAGAACGCAATTAATGCCGATCAATCCAATTTTCGGTCATACTTTCAAAACAAGAAGGGAACCTCAAGAATTCCTGGTATCGTATATTTCAACGATACCGAAATAAGCGATCCATCCAGTATAGTAAATGTGTTTGCTGAGTTTTTTGAAAGTGTCTATTCGTCTACCTCAGACCCTGCAGACAATATATTAAATTCACCAACAAACTATCCAACCATCTCTGTTAAATACTTTACTTACTTAGGTTTAAAGAAACTCAAAGCCAAAGTCAATCCCAAACTTTCTAGTTATAGACCACGCTGCAATTCTAGCCAAACCATTCCAGGCCATTTTCAATCTAGCATTAAAAACTGGATGTTTTCCAGATAGATGGAAAATTGCCAAAATATGCCCGATTTTCAAATCTGGGGCAATCAATAATGTTGCTAATTACCGACCTATCACACTTCTCTCCAACTTTGCAAAGGGTTTCGTGATATGTCTTCATCACACAATATACCCTAACATAAAAAACTTAATCTTACTGACCAACACGGTTTCATGAGCAAACAATCTACCGTCACGAACCTCATGTGTTTCACACAATCAGTAAGCAACGCTGACAATCACTCTCAATTGGACACCATCTACACCGACAAGCTAGATCATCAAATAATACTGAGCAAAGTCAATCAGCATGGTTTTGACTCTCAACTCATGTATATGTTTCAGTCCTACCTGCAAAATCGTATACTCTTTGTCGAATTTAGAGGCCACGAATCCCATAAATTTATAGCATCAAGCGGAGCTCCCCAAGGCAGAAATCTAGCCCCCCTCTTAATTTCAATCTTCATAAACGATATTGGGAACATTTCCAGCAAACTACTGCTGTTCGCAGATGATTTAATTTTTTTTAGAAGAATCGAATCAATTGATGATTTTCTTACACTACAAAACGATGTTCACAATCTTCATCTTTCCTGTATTGAAAACAAACTTCCACTGAACATCCAAAAATGCAAATCCAACATATATTGAATTGAATTGAATTCGACCCCAAACTCAATTTTTACAATCACTATAATAAAATAACGTCCGCTAAGAGAATGACAGGACTGATTTTCCGAACATGCAAAGACTTTCAAAATAAGGACTGCTTCATTGCTTTACATAACGCTTTTGTAAAATCAAGGATGGAATATTGCTATCTGATTTGATACCCACTGTACAAATGCCTCATTGATCAATTGGAGGCAGTGCAAAGATTCTTCATGAAATATGTATCATTCAAGCTGGATGGGGTCTATCCCCCTCAAGGTTATGACAACAATTTGTTGCTCAACAGAAACTCATTTTTATCTCTGGAAAATCGTAGATCATACTGCGCTTGCTTATTCCTCTACAAACTCTCAAACAATCTAAAGGACTGTCCTGAATTATTGGCACAAATAAGCCTACAAGTTCCACGTAAAATCTACATTGTACGCAATATGCAAAACAGCAAATGAAGTCTGTTCTGGAATAGATATTCACAATGGAACGATGGTTCAAACAAATACTGTGTAGTAAACAATTATTAATTCCATGTTCACAATCCTAACGGTATAAATACACCAAAACCATCAACCTATACCTGCATCATACCATTGTATGATCTGTACCCATTCGTTTTTGTACCTATAACCTATTAGTACTTGTATCTCTCAACTGAAACTTCTACACTGTCTTGTAATTGCGATTTATCCTGTTTAGACAATAAAGGTATTTTTTTATCATGCACCTTAGGCTAGTTCTCGAAAAATTCATGAAAAATGATGTTTGAGTAATGCGAAGAAGTAAGCAAAATGTCTATCAAGACTTTGATATAGGGCGAGAAGCCACTTTTTCATAGGAGCAATGAATATTGAAAAAATGGCGTGTTTGTGATTTGGATTGAGAATTTCTCATTGAACCACCCGATGGAGTTGCATTCCTAAGTAAATAAGTTTTATGTAGTTACAAGTGCACAAGGAACGACCTACGCTTTTAGGTCAAAATGTTGTGGCTATCGTACTAGCTTCTGAATGTACTATAGAGTTAAACTGATTAATAAACTTCATTCATGAAGCATGAATGTAAACACAGACCGTCCAAGAATACCTTTGCAATCGATTTTCCCTGAGTAATATATACAAAATGGATTTCAAGCGGAAAACAAAAGGCTTACCGAGTTGACACTTTTCGGCGAGACTTGTCCAGTAGTGCAGTCATTTACTTGAACTGGGTTACTACTCGACTTTCTAGATATTGTCCCTAGCTCGGCTTTGAACCCTCCTGCTGTGTCATCGGTTTCTAACGCTCTAGTCAAATAGGAAATGTATGATGTAGCAAGCCTCAATGTTTTTATCTAGAAATAAAAAAATAATCAATGTATTTCGGTTAAACAGAGTGGATGAAAAAATATATTGTTTCATTGCTAGTGAGATGGTCAGCTGAAACATCTCATTGGCTGAATCCTGTAGCTGTAAAGCTCACTAGAATTCATCGAACCGTTGGCGAACATGTCCATTGTCAATTAAACTGTAATGGAATTGAATATTCCCACTTGATAAAAAGGTATTTCAAATAAAACGCACAGAAAAATATTATTTTTGACCCACTCTGTAAAAATATTCAGTTTACCTTAGACAATTTCGTGTCTACGGGAACGTTGGGAATGCATTCCTTCAAAAATTCATATGCATTATTTATCATTTTGTTCGATGAATTTTTCCGATTTCCTTGCTATGGAAAAGAAAATAGACAAAATTAAAAATTGTCGTTATAAAACGTATGAAAAAGTTCAATTTTCGAATATTTTCTCATTAATGAAATTTCACAAGCTGCCCATCTCATTTATTTGAATATTTTATCATAAAAAAATTACCTTTGATAGTTTTGTATCTGCTGGAACATTTGGTATACAATCTCTCAAATCTGCATATGCGTTGTTGATCGATTGTGTTCGTCGCCTCTCTTTTTTGTTTGCTGTCGATCTCCTTTTTACTACTCTCACATATGGAGCTGAAGTGTGAATATGTGCCGAAACGTCGTTTTCCCCATTTATCGCCGAGTATGCTGAAAATGTTCAGACTCAAAATATATCATTCGTATATAGACAAAAGTATTGGTGGTCATGTTACCCAACTAGGTACTTTCAAAGTGTCAAATGTAACTTTTCAATATGTATATAATGCACAGTTCAGTGAGTTTATATATACACCCGTGAATGACGTGTGTATAATGCCATTTTATAACGAATCACAGTAGCTAAAAATCTGAAAAAAAAATTGAAAACATATTTTGTTCTTCGTAAAATTCGACAAAATTTTGGGTGACCTACTCAAAGGAAACCTTTGGCAATTTCCGAATGCAATAAACATTTATCTCGACATTTGAATAATGTAGAATGTGGAACTGATTGTGTGGTAAATGTATACATTGCAGGCTGCCTGAGATATATATTCAATTTCAAAGTGAAGAAAACAACTAGCCTGGTTAATTGATACTTATCATAATTATCACGTGTGGGAAAAAACAACAGAAACAATATTGAAAAGGGAAACATTCGCAATTGTATATTCTTTTGAAAAATAATATCACGACCATTGTAGTGATTCAGACATTCAGAACAAATACTAACTTGTTCTATATGGAGTGTATCTATTAGGTGTGGAGCAGCCGACTTGTGCATAAATTTGGTATGTGCCCCCTATGGAATTTTGTAAGATATTGGGTGAAGGTGAATCTGATCTGGACGGACTATGTGACCAGAAGTTTGTGTCCTCACCCCCAGCTGTACTACCACCATCTGAAAAAAAAACACGCCTCCATGGAATATTTTCATAATATTAAAATAGTCAGGATTGTTCTCAAGGATAAAAAAGTTTCATTTATAAAGGGGAAAGGAGGATGCCTAGCACTTGTTTGCTGTGAAATATTATAGGAAGCTAATAACCTAAGAATGTTTCATTTATTTATGTGGTATTCCATCTTTTATCTGTTATTGCTCCGCACTCCGTTGGTTTGTTTTTCTTGCATTCAAATCTCTGAAAATATATACAAATGAAGACTTTTTGATTCGCCAAAATGGGTGTAATATTTTTGAATATTTAGAATCTAATACTGAACTGTTTGTGTCCTAGCTAAATATCTGCTAGTGAAACTGAGGTAATTTGAAGCAAAGCAAATTCTGGAAAATAAAGTACTTTCTTTCAATGCAGAACAATGTTTGTGAAGTTATAGCAACGAATTCCTTAGCAGCGTTTCTGGAAAAATCGTTGACAGCAACGATTTGGTGGAACGAATTTAAATAATTTCAAAATTATTTTCTATTATTTTTGGGCGACCAATCCCAAAATTAACCTTGGAAATGAACGAAATTTCTAGTGAACAATGAAAACTATCAATACGGATTGAAGAACAAAAAACCAATACAGGTTTTATCGAGAAATTGACATATTTATCACTTTCATGCCAAAGCCAACTGTATGTCTATACTTTTCGATAATCGGTCTGTTAATTGCCGAGGAATAATGCCAGGAATTTCATTTTGGGTTAATTTGGTTTACCTAACGAATACCTAATGAAATAGTAATTATTAAATTGTCTTCCGTAGAATCGCTTCAACTGAAAAAACTGAGATATTTACATGCGACAGATGATATTTGAAATGAAATATTTGAAATTCAAATGTATGAAATATATAAGGGGTATAATTCTGCACAAGTCACAAAATGAAAACAATCTTTTTTTTATCGAAATAATTATATGTAAAACTCAAAATCGACGGAAAAAGACAACGAGAAATTACACCAGTACGTGGAAAAATAAGGATATTTCTAATGTAGAATGCAAATCTCTTTTGAATCCGGACGGAATTTTGAAAATAAAGAAAATAAAAACCAAAAAGCCTGGTTTGGCAAAAAATGTACGAGAATTCCTAAGAACGTCAAAGGGATCATTTTCGAGGTGGTTGCTTCAGAAATATTCAGAGTTAGATAACGATGAATACTACGATGAATCCACATTTTCCTCGGTGGCTTTTTTGCTCGATCTCGAGTTATATGTTATTATTTCGGTAATAAAATGTATAGTACTGCAATACATCTGAGAGATTCATTATTATTCATTACCGATAAGGCTGAGCGGTAGACCGACCATAAGCAGGGACGTACTCGATACGATTTAATTTTCACACAAGATGATATGTTTAATTGATACAACAAAAAAAAGATTTCTCCTCATTTTCCTCATTTTCAAACTTTTTATTTAGATTTCAAAGGGTTTTGCATCCAACATTGGAAATATCACTTTTCTCTTCACGTTTTGTTGATTTTTTCCTCAATCTTGTGCTTGTGAATTTTTGTCAACTTTCCCTCAGACCTTGAAAAATATTCAAGTTTTCAATTGAAAAAATCACATATTTTTCTATATTCTCCAAAAATTTTACGGTGGCTTTTCCCCGTTCTTGAGTTCTGTCATTAATAGGGTAAAAAAGTTAATTTTCTTGATTTTTCAAAATGTTCGCCCGTATTTAAGAGACTTTCGCATTCAACATTGGAAAGATCTCATTTTCTCCATATTCTGGTGAAATTTCACAATGTTTTTTTTTCTCGATCTCGAGTTATAGGTATGTCAATTTTTGAATAAAACATGTGTTGTTTTTTCACTCAATCCGTATTGACGAAAACGCATAATCGATTTCATTGTTCACTATGAATTTCGTTCATATCGATGTCTAATCTTGAGATTGGTCGCCCCAAAAATAATTCGGCGACAATTTTTCCAAAGCCTCAAGAGTTTCGTTATCTTAACTCGTAAAATCTTCTACAAAACAAAAAAGTAGTAAAAACTTGGTGGTGAGAAATTAATAATGTTCACTAACGCAGCAGAGAACACCCAGGAAAAGGTGGAAATGTATCGAATAGTATCCAATACGCGCATATTTTTCATACATTCATCCAAAGATCGCATGTTCTGGTTTCACTCAAAATATCGGCCCCATTCATAACCGGAAGATGTAGTCAGTGCTTCAGTGCGTTATTCTTCTGGCGATAAAGATGCCCGTATATCCTAAACAAGAGAGTAGCGACTCTTCAGTTTATTTAGATAAGGCCTTTTGACGAAAATAACTTCATTACTACACGGTAAAGTTCATAAAATTCGATAAATAAACAGACAAGCTTTGACAACGCTTACAACTACCACATAAAAACTCCCTAAAAATGTATTTCTTTTTACCCTCTATGATCTGAAAAAATAAGAAATATATGGGGATGATGAGAAATATAATATATATGATAAATACAGTTACTATTAGTCTTTGATGTTGTTATTAGTTTTTGATGTACCTTTGCTGCAATTCAGCTCTGAATATTTTTATTAACACGGTATTTTGGTCGTCGGATCCCAAAATAGTATTAAACATGTTTTTTCAATAAATTATTTCGCACAGTATTAGTATACGAAATAAATTTTTTGAGGTTCCAATAGTTTGTATTTCTCAAAATTGCCTTGAGTAGAGTAATATTAAAATAAGACAAAAAGATGCTAACGAGAAGAAATAACCGGCCTTTCACGTGGAACCATAGGTAGTTTTAGATTTATGTCCCATTTTATACTCCATTGTCAGATAGTCTGAAAAAAAATTGCTAACCACAACAAGGAAAACCTTAATACAATAAACATCTTATAAAAACAAAAAAAGAATACAATTTCGAAATAATTAAAAATAGTGAAAATAAACAAAAAAACAATCTGGAGCATCTTTAACCAAAATCTGGGAAGAAACCCGTATAAATCAAATATTGAACTGACCTTAAATGACAAAAAAATATCCGCGCCAAAAGAAGTAGCAAATTGTTTCGCATCTCATTTCGAAAATATATGTAAAAAGAAAGACAAAATATCGGGATATGAGGCTAATGATTGCACAAGATCAAATCGTGAAATATGTCAAAATTTTTACTTCAACCAAGTGACAGAACAAGAAATACTAGATATCATCTCTAATCTAAAAAATAAAAAAAGTGTAGGCGAGGACCAAATTAGCATAAAAATCATTAAAACAGTAAAGGAAATGATCTCAAAACCAATAGCTCCTTTGATAAACTTAACTATGGAAACCGGAACGTTTCCTGAAGAATTGAAGATAGGTAAAATCATCCCTATCCATAAAAAGCTAGACCGTGATAACCCCCAAAACTACAGACAAATAACTATATTGAATGTTGTTTAAAAAATCTTCAAAAGAGCTTACTATAACAAAATAATTGATTTTCTTGACCGAAACACAGTATTATGTCCGGAATAATTTGGCTTTCGATCAGGAAAGTCGACAGAAGGAGCAGTATATAAGTTTTTTGACCACATCTATGAACATCTAGACTCAGGAAAATACGTTTCAGGCCTTTTTTTTTATCTGTCGCGTGCCTTTGACAGTCTGCAGATCAACTTTATTATGGAAAAACTTTACTCCTATGGAATAAGAGGCAAAATATTCGAAGTCCTGAAATCCTATCTCTCCATGAGAAAAGGTTATGTACAAATTGGAAATGAGAAGTCGGACCTTTTCGATATTAAGGTAGGTGTGCCTCAGGGGTCCGTGTTGGGACCATTACTATTCATAATTTTCATTAACGATTTACCCGAGCACTTGAAAAATTGTTCTGCAATAATGTTCGCTGATGACTCCTCAGTGGTGCTCTCCTGAGGAACTACACGCAATATCATCCGAAGTAATACAAACTTTCAAAGAATGGTGCAAAGAAATGACCTAATTTTGAATCTTGATAAAAGTATTTATAAATTTCAAATGTAGACCAAACAGTCCTACCGTGTATATAGATGATATAGAACACAAAGCTCACATAAAAATTTTGGGAGTTTATAGTTAGATCAACATCTTTCTTGGAAAATCATGTAGAACATGAATTCAGCCTACTACACAATTCCGCTACTAATAAAACCAATGGAAAGAAGCATCCTACTCGATATTTATTACTTTCTGGTCTACTATCTTACCTATGAAGTCGTTCTCTGGGGAGATTCGGTGCACTCTAGCAAAATATTCATACAACAAAAACGGGGTTGAGGTTGATATATGGAAATAATTACAGAGACAGCTGTAAACCCATATTCTCGAATCACAAAATATTAACATTGCCATACATTTATATACAGTGCTCGTCTAAAGTCCGTTCCCCCCTACTAATTTTTGAACCACCTGGTATATCGCAACGAAATTAGGAGATAAAAACCTACTTTTTCATGAAAAAATCACAGCTAAAAGTTTTAAAATGGCGGCTGAGCGCCATCTTCAATAATTTTTTTAAATAGAACACCCCGTATATTCGAAATTCGCCCATAATTCTCAACAGTTGTCTACAATACACTTTACTCCTGAATTCAATTGTTTTCGAAATATTAACGTTTGAAAAGTGACATTTTGGAAATTTCAAACGCAAACAAAAACACTAATGTTGCTTTCAATCAAGTTTGCATTGGAAAAAATCGTTGTCGCGGTAACATCTTGTTTACTGTCAAACTGAACTGCTAACTGTTAAATAGTCCGTTGAGCGCCTAAATCCTTTTATGAAAAGTGTGATCATGGCTCGTAGTTTAGACGATAAATTTGAAGCAGTTTTGATATTTGGAGCAGCTGGAAGAAATTATCATCTAGCAGTCCGTATGTTTAATGTTAGATTTCCCGAGAATCCTATTTCGAGGTCATATTTGCGCAAACTTTCAAATAAGCTCCAAGCAACTGGTACGCTGAAAGATGCTCCAAGATCGGGAAGACCGCCTCTTTCAGAAGAAAAATAGATGGAAATTGTTGCTGAAATGGTAATCAATCCGACTCAGTTGACGTCTGCAGTTGTTGAATCCTGTGGAGTAAGTTCAAAAAGTGTCCAAAGAGTACTAAAAAAAGAAAAGTTTCATCCCTATAAAATGAAGATCCTGCATGCTCTCACGGATGATGATCCAGACCGGAGGGTTGAATTTTGTGAGTGGTTAACAAGCGATACTAATCCGCATATTTTTAGAGAGGGACATACCCAGTTTCCTAAAAAGTTGAATTTTTAGGCGGGGATTTTGGGCAATCGCGTTGTTGGACCAATTTTCATCAGAGGCAATGTTACAGGAGTTCTTTACAGAAATCTTTCAGAAACTGAAATTGAACCTCGAATAAGACAAATTGTATTAAACAATCAGGAAGAGTTTGAAAATCGTGAAATAATTTCAGCAGGATGGGGCACCTCCCCATTTCGATCGCATGGCTAGAGAGTTCCTCGATACAAACTTTCCTGGGCGATGGATAGGTCGCAGGGGAAGTACAGAATGGCCACCAAGATCTACGGATCTTACATCTCTAGATTTTTCCCTTTGAGGGTATCTGAAGTCAAAATTCTACGCCACTGAATGCCAAACAATAGAAGAGTTGGAACGAAGAATAATAGATACATGTGAAGAAATAGATGAACAGACTTTCATCAAGAGAGAGAGAGCTATTTATAATAGGGCACTTTATTGCTAAGATTTAGGAGGGGGCCACATTGAACACTTGATGAAATGATTGTTGGGGTTAAATTAAAGTGTTATTCAAAAATAATTTATAATTTTATAGCTAACTAATTTGTTTTGACTGTGAATTTACAGAACATATTCGTAGGCTTCGATATTTTCCGGTAAGCGGTACTGTTTATTCTTTACGCCTCTTATTAGTCGAATTCATTAAGAGATTCAACCACAAATTAATAACAACGTTTAGTTAGCAAAAAGTTTTACCGGAAGTGACCAAAATCCATACTTCATTTTAAACCGGAATGTCACTTTTCAAACATTCATATTTCGAAAACAATTGAATTTAGGAGTAAAGTGTATTAGAGAAAACTGAGAATTATGAGCAGATTTCGAAAATGGAATAATATTCTATTTAAAAAAAATATTGAAGATGACGCTCAGCCGCCATGTTGAAACTTTTAGCTGTAATTTTTTCATGAAAAAGTAGGTTTTTATCAGGGTTCTTATTATTAGGACGGGGTTATGAAATGTCACCGATTTTGTCCGGCATCTTGTTTCGTCATTGGAGGGGAGGCGCCAAGTTTGAATTTACAATGAAAGTAGTTATGTTGAATCCAATCGGTGCGATGCGAGTAAATTGAAAAATGTGCGTGTGATTGGAAGTTATTGATACATATTTGTTATTAATATATTCTATAGGTTCTGAATGTTAGTCTCTTTATAATAGATGCAGCATATGAAAGTGGCTGTAGTGATGAAACTCCATATAAAGGGAAATGTTTCAAAAAAGGAAAAAGGTGCCGAAGGGGTGCCGATGATTTTTACAAGTCACCAAAAAAGTTGGAAGAATCATATAATCTGAGATTGAAAAGCTTTGTGTGGAAATGTATTTCAAATACGAAGCTTGAATATTTCTAACTTGTTCGATTCTTTATTTGGTGGAAATTCATGTTGAATTATTGAAGAGAGAAAACTACAACTTTTGTCTAATTTCCACTGTCACAATATTTAATAGAGCACCTGAAGTGTCCCGGCATTTTTAACTAATAATCAAAATTAATGAAAAAACTGATATTCTAGTAAACAATAACCTACTATACACTAATAATAACAAACAAAAACTTAATGAACTAAGAATATACATTAAATATACGAGAAGCAAACAATAATCACTCGGAATCAGAAATTTCCTAAAGATAAACAATGAATAATCTCCGTGACACTGCTGTGTTATTATCATTGATGGAAATATAACCAAAATTACCAAATTCAGTATAGCCAACTTAATTTCCCTCCAATGACGTAGCCTCTCCCTTTCTTCAGTCACCCCCTTGTCATAATGCTCACTTATTTCGTAACCCCGTCCTAATAATAAGAACCCTGGTTTTTATCTCCTATTTAAGCCCTCCAAATTACGTTGCGATATACCAGGTGGTTCAAAAATTAGTAGGGGGGGAACGGACTCTAGACGAGCACTGTATACAAAACACTCATCCACGTTAAATGTAACATAAGTAAGTTCGAGAAAAATTCAGATCAACATAAATACTATACCAGGAACGCCAATTCTTTGTCAGCATTGAAACACAACTTGAGTATATATAAAAAATCTCCTAGATTTGCAGGCATCAGACTCTTCAACAAACTTCGAAATATGGAACTCGGACAATTAAAAAAAAGTGAAAAAAATTTTCATAGAACATTGTTATTATTCAGTGGAGGATTTTACTTCGGATAATATAATTATGTAATACCACATGAATTCTGTGCAATTATTTCAATATGTTGTGTATGTTGTAAAATTGTATTTTATCCTAGTACTGTTTATTTGAATATTTCAATATGTCGTGTAAGATGTGTGTTACCAACTCTGTATCCTGAATGTCTTTGGTGTTTTTTTTCTCACGAGCAACCCATATTGAATGTATGAGGTTACTTGTATTATTTTAATCTTGCACATCAGTGCGTTCCTGACGTATACATCCATCACACGATGGCTCCAATTGGAAGTACTAATAAAGTTCTTTGTCTTCGTCTTGGAGGAAGTGCATGCTCCTCATTACAGGAACAATGAGATCAACACCAACAGCTGCAATAATAGAGGTCATACTAGATATCTCACTCCTACCCATCGTAGGTGAGGGAGCTACGTGTGCAAAGTTATAAAAGAGACTGGTGCATAGAATATATCCACACACCAAGAGGAAACACCATAATTTGGTACACAGACGAGTCTAAGACTCCCGAGGGAACTGGAGCAGACGTCGCAGGATCTCGCACCAAATCCTTCGAACCCATGGGAAAATCCCCAAGCATCCTCTAAAAGTCTTAAGTCAAAAACGTTATTTCTAACTGGATACGGTAAACCCAAGAAAACACCTCAGGCTCAGGCTTAGAGGAGATTCTGCAAAGGTTAAGCGGAAACACTGTGGTGGAGTGTCATGAGATACATAGCCCGGGAATGTACCAGGTCTGCTATAGCAGAAAGAGAAGGGGTACAATAGATCTTATCAATTCGTAGTGCATCTGCCACCACCTACATTTCCATTACTTCGGATTTAATGTATTATAACTTATAATTCAGTTACTTACCAAGGCAAACTTGTAGACCACCCTTCCACAATTGTGAGCATTTTAGCTTCTCAATTTTGCTTTATCAGTTTCTCTCGACGAGAGGAAAATCTTTTATCATCGAGAATTAATCGTCTCATCTCGAATCACAAAGTGGAGAAAGGCGAGAAAAAAATAGGGACGCGGCTTATTCTGCTGGAGCTTTCCATTTCAAGTTCACTAGTTGAAGCTTCACAAGTTTATTGGATATTATATAAAAAGACAATAGACCTAATTGGCCTGGAAAAAATCTGAATTTATATCCAAACATACAATTGCATACTGGTATGAAACACTCATGGTGAGAGGCTTGCACTTGCCAGTTTCTTTATTAGGAGTGTTCACATTTCTTGTATAGATACATTCGAAGTATACTGAGTTATGTTCTCTCAAAAATTATATTTGAGCCGTAGATTTTTTTTATGAAATTAGACAAGATGAGAAATTGATTCCGTTGATGTTATAAATGTTTTTCATATTTCCGCCGTCATCACTCTGTAAACAAAGCCGCTACGTAACATTATAAGACTTTTTTATATGGGAATCATAAAATATTTATTAAAATAAATTATATTAGGCGAATGGTGACATTCGAAAACACATTTTGTTTATTATTCTTGGATTTTTATAAGGCTATGTCTTACCATTTGTCTCACAAATGTCTTTGTATAATATTCGACGGAGATGCACTAAAAAGTTGAAACATTTGGATACCACTGAAGATTCACGTAGGCACTAATATTTTCTTATGTATACAATCATAAAGTGTTTTTTGTTCGTATATTTCGGAGGGGAGAGTTCGATATCAATTGAGGAAATTCAAAAGTATGGTAGGTAGGTATATGTAAATGCCATAATCTCCTGAAATTACTATTCAATGTTTTTTTTTCATAGCAAGCATTTCTACTTGAGAATTCCTATGGAATAAATTCGATTACTGTTAATCGCTACCACTTTTAGGGTTCCGTAACTTAAAAAAAATCGGAACCCGTATTACTTACATATCCGTCTGTCAGGAAGCCTATTTTCCAGGAATTCACTCACAGTTTACAGGAAAACTATAACGAGGTTTTTATGTCTAATGATTTTTGAGAAATGCCTAAGTTGCTATTACCAAAAATCTTAATTTTAGTTATCTAGCCGATCCTCAAATGTTTCATTCAAAAGAAACTCGTATTCATACTCCACAATGTTGAATATCCTCTTAAAAAGATATGTTACATGTTTCGGAACTATATAGGCACATCATCAGCCAAAAGTACTAAGAGTTACGTTATGGGGTATGAAAATTGAAGCTTCTGAATTAAAAATAAGTTTGTTGAGCCGTTCATGTTTTACTATGGTAGCTTTATTCCGGTCAGAGATCATGTAATCAGTTCACGCAACTTAATATTTGCGACCAATAATATGATCGAGATACGAAGGTTTTTTTCCATAAATTAAAAATATTTAGCTTTTAGCAAAGTTTGAAATTGGTAATCCAAATGCAATTAAAATCAGTGTAATAAGGAGAGACTAGAGATGGAAGTTATAGTATATCCATTATCAGTTGAATAATTCATCTTAGACTCAAAATATAGCGTTCGTTCAAAATCGTACATATTATAATGTTGAATTATGAAGGAAACAAGAAAAATAAATAAATATCATTCCCCGTAAAAGTATATAGTAGACCGCTTATAGCATAAATTACTGTAAACCAATACAGATTATACTTGATCGGGTTTGGGGTATAGATAATAGAATCTATTAGTATTTGAACAATATTCAGTGGTGATTTAAAATAAAGAAAAAGAAAGTCGTCACGAAAAAAACTTGATTGAAATAGATTTTTGTAATAAATCCACGAAAATAATCAATAGCCTCTAGAATTCTTGAAGAATGCCAGAAGGAAGAAATAAGTGTCCCGGTACATATTTATCACTTATTTTATGAAAAACCCATTCAAAAACATTTCGTAGAGATTTGTTGAATGAATAATCAAGGAATAGTCATCCTTCAACTAATTTATCTCTGCTAGAATCTTGATGATCACAACACAACGAACAGTTTGGGAAATGTCTATCAATAACATATTCGCACAATTGCCCAAATGTGCGATTTATATCAAATTCTGTTTTTTTCATGAGTCAAAACAAAGCAACACGTAAAAGGTAGCAAATTTGCAGGACCTCAGGCTATGTCCAAAATAAGAGTCATATTTCCGAACAAATTAAAATTATACAAGATGTTTCATAGCTACAGTGGATATACATTGTTGTATATTACTTCCTGTATCTACAAATTTACACCCGGGTTGCTATTCTTGAAGAATACAGGACAATTTTCATATGAATAAAACAAGGTGGAGTGTTGATGGAGAATAACCACTAACAGTGGGAATTGGGGATAAAATTATTCTAAAAATTTATTTTGGAAAAGAATTTTTTATATAATATATATATATATATTTAAATAAATGTATGGGATGCTGGGCCTAATAAATGATTCAGTGAAAAAAAGGACTAAAAAGTTAAAATTAATAAGAATAAAGTCATTGACCAAAAAACTTCCTCTTATATTAAAAAAAAAGCGTGAGGGGCTTGATATCAGTTAACTTAATATCATTAAGAAAAGTTAGTAAAGAGCACACCCCACGCTTTTTTTATATAAGAGTAAATTTTTGATAGTCTTTTCAAAGTATAATTTTATTTTTAACTTTTTAGTCCGTATTGGTACAAAAAAACTCTTCGATCATATTTTTCCACATGGGATGGAGGTTTTTACTAAAATCTGGTGAATGTGCGAGACCAACCAGCGCGTTCACCATATCTTTGTAATGTAAATTAGTTTTTCAGGTCATAGCTATGAAATTATTGTATTGTCATCGAATCTTAATACGTGTGCCAAATTTCAAATAATTCTAGAAGTGGGTGAAATTAATTTCCGCTACATACCTACATTCATACATACATACAGGTGAAGCTAATAAAACGTGTATAAAAAATAAGCAGAAGTTATTAAATCAACTTGACAGACAACGCTCGTGTGGAATATTGTTTAAAGAGATTCAAACCAAATAATTTACTGAAACTAATTTTTCATATTTAGATATATCTAAGTAAATGTTAATTGTAGTATTAGATTCATTGTAAGAACATTATTGTCAGGAGTTTCAAAGCTTACATTTTCAAGGCATTGTCCCAATTGCTACTTAGTTTCCTTATTGGACAGATTTAAAGATTTTAGATGGCGCACCGTAAGGTTCTATAAATTTGGTGTCCATTCTAAATTGGCGTGTTATGTATTTTCTTGAAAAAAATCTCATACATTGTTTTGCTGTGTACTTTACCTGAGATATAATGGTAATTATGAGTAGGATATCCATAGTGAAACACATCCTGATGATGGTCAGGCGGCGAGTTATTGTAAGACATGTTCACCACGATCACACAAAAATTCCCCGAAAAACTTTGTCACCAACAATAATGATACAGAGATGCCACTTTGTAGCCTCAGGCTTAGGAATACTAAGCTTTTCAATTCTGTGGTTGAACTAATTTCGGGTGGAAGGCGGGGCTTTCTATCAGAGGAACGGTATTGCTCGCACTATCAGGAATTTGGGAGGTTCCTTCCGGAAGATCCTCCTACAGAATCGATATTAACTGGAATAATTCGGTAATAAATTCGATGATAGAGTGTTATTGGTTTATTTTTAATTTAATTGATCTACGCTTCCTTATCTGTATTGGTCATATATTTCGAAAACGGGAATGTGGTATGATTAAGCTGTTTACAGGGTGGATGTTACTCATTGAAATAGATGATAATTTCATGATTTTGGTGTTCTACACTTTTAGTGTTCTACACCTGAAATCGAAACACCATCAGTCTCACTGTCTGTTTGTCTATCACAGCTGACTATAGAGCGGTAAATATAAAGTTAACGTACACATGCTCTCTGAATATAGGTGAAAAACTTCTCTTACGTGTTTTTGCCTCCTGAACATGAATCATGGTGCCCAAAAACAAGTGAAAACATAAATGAACGAGAAACTATTACTCATATTTGAATTCGAAACGTTGGCGGTGATTCATTTATTACCAACATGAAAAATAAGGGAAAATTACTGAATTTCATCTGTTACATGTGTCAAGTTTGTTTATTTGGAACTGTATAAGAAGGAGGATTTTTCCATTAAAATGACATTATTTTGTACGAATTTGTGCCGAAAATAAGTGATTTAGGGTCTATTGTTTATGCTGGTAAAAAAAGGAGGCATTTTGAGTTATTTTTGTGCGAAAAAACTGTGTTTGAAAATGGGGTAAAAAAAAAATTAAAAGTGCTTTAACTAGGAAACGGTATGAGACCGCCGCAAAAAGACTTTAGAAAAGTTTTTCACCTATATTCAGAGAGCATGTGTACGTTAACGTTATATTTACCTATAGAGCCAATTTGCGGAATTCCTTGTTGAATTGAATGGCGAAAGAAAATTTTCAACATCTTTAAAGTTCTCGAAATATTTGGAAAAATATGAAGCTCTCTGTTACCAATTTTGAAGAGCTACAAGATGAAACGTCTATTTTACAGATACAAAGTTTCGTCTTCATCAATTTCATTTCAACACGCTTTTATTAGCTTTACTTGTAACGAACAAACAATGTAATCAAATCTTGGAGGTCAATTTTAACCTAAGTACTTCTAATTGTATTGAAATGAAACTTGGTATGTATATTTTTCACTATATGTCGCCCTCTGGATGTATTTGTTTTGCTGATGACACAACCTTAATTGAAACACATTGCAACCTTATCACACTCAACAATCTTACTGAGCAAGCCAAAAACAAGGCTCATATTTGGTTCAGTTCAAATAATCTTGAATTAAATCAAGAAAAAACCCAAAAAAAAAATCTTCTCTGCTAACAACTATTTTACCTCGAATAACTCAGTCAACCTGTTAGGTATTGTGCTAGACGACAGGTTAAAATGGAGTGCCTACATTGATCATTTATGCAAAAAACTCTCCACCCAATTATTCCTATTGAGACAACTAAAAAAAGTATTGAGCATTCCAATATTAATAACTTCCTACCATTCTCCCTTTCACTCGCACCTCAACTATGGAGAAACTCAACACACTCAATTAGAGTATTCAGACTCCAGAAAAAGGCGCTAAGGATCATAGATGGTGCAACCTTCCATGCCCACTGTCAGCCACTATTCAAGAAATTCAGAATTTTATCAATTCCTTGTGTCTATATCTATCAAACTCTACTGGAGATTTTTACTGATATAACTCTGTACTCAACTAATGCTGATGTCCACAACCATGCTACAAGATCATCGAATGAACTCAGAATTCCTAAATTCAGATTGTCCGTCACAGAGCAAAATTCTATAAATGTCAGATTTTCAATAAATTACCAGCATCTGTAAAATCATTAAATTTCAGCCAATTCAAGAAATGTGTAAAGAACCATTTACTATTATATTGTTTTTACTCAATAGAGGAATTCCTATCATTTAACCATGAATGCATGTTACTCACCCCAACTACATAACCGTAGCGCAATAAAAATATAATAAAAATTTTAAAACAATAAAACCCGCTTAAGGGGCATGTCTAATACAATCCATGTTGTGATTGTTTTGTTGTGTTGTTTCAAAACTTTTAAACATTTGTGTGAAAACTTTTAAACGTTTGTAGTTACATATATATGTAATTCTGTCCTGTTCATTTTATTTGTAATGACTAATTTTATCACTTGTAATTTTAACTATTGTTAATTTTAATTTTTTTACTTTGACATGCTACAAACATAATTTTATGTAACGTGGTTAAATAATAAATTATATTCTATTCTAATTCTATTCTAAATTCTATTCTATGTAGTTTGGATGACAATACTATAATTTGGTATCTTGGAGCTGATCTGATGATGGAGTCAGGAGGTGGATAGTGGAACTCTTGAGTGTCTACTAGTAAAATATGGTGAATGCACTGCAGCGGTTCTCAGCAAATTCGCCAAAATTTAGTTATAATAACTTCCATCTCATGTGGATGATTCAAACGAAGAGTTTTTCTCGCGTAGTCTTTTTTGGTCTTCTGTAGCAATATGGACTAAAAAGTTAAAAATAAAATTATAGTTTGCAAAAACTAAAAAAACACGCTTTTATGGCAATAAGGACTAAAAAGTTTAAAATAATAAGAATAAAGTCATTGACCAAGAAATTTTATTTTTTGGTCAATGACTTTATTCTTATTATTTCCAACTGTTTAGTCCTTATTGCCATATATGCGTAATTTTTTTGTTTTTTCAAACTATAATTTTTTTCTAATACAAAAGTTAATTAGCACCATTTTGGAAGTTCAATGACCATACTGAATACATGTAATAATTCAGCAACGTTTCAATTTAAATATCTGATCATCATCAGTTTTCCGAAAAACATCCAGAATGAACAATGTACTGAAGGAAAATAAATGCTCAAAATAGAACTGAACCTCAGATTTAGAAATAAGTTAGGTAATGATCGATGGAATCATAAACATTTTTCCAAATCGTAACAATGTTGCAAGCTCAAATCATACAATATAATCAATTTATAAAAGTTTTCAAAATCAATCTTTACATTCTTTTGAAAATTTCAATGGCTGTCAACATGATTCTTGGTTTATTTAAGCAAAGTTTGTGGAAGAATTTAGATTTTAAGTCGGTATATCTCTACGAATTGAATACTATATCTTACCAAAAATGCAGCCAAATTTCCCATGAGAAACGTACGGGATCCTTTAAGCCTCCATATATGAAGAATGTTATCAGAATTCAACTATTTTCTCAAAGGATGTAGAACTAGTCGAAATATATGATTTCACAAGGAACGCTATACAAGAGTTGTAAAATAACGGAGAGAAATAATGCCGAATTCCTATGACACCTTTTCGCGTTCGTCTTTACAGCGTTCTATTTCATGATTGGCCAATGAATGACACCTGATAAGTTACCAATCACAGTTATCAATTATAAAAATTTACGACATGAACGCTTTATCTGTCATATTCCCAGAGATGGTAATGTGTAGGTATTATATATTTCAGAAACAATACGATGCTCAAGATAAAACAGGAACAATGTTTCCCATATCATTATGGAAAGGTTTGTAATGCTTGTATACAACCTCAAAATCATCCCACAAGAGTGGAATATTTTCAATGGCATCGAAATCAACATCATAACAATGGCAATTTCACGAAATACATACGAAATGGAGTGAATTATTTTCATAATGCACTTGCATGGGCAGTACGAAGAACACGTGTATAAAATGGAAGGAAACTGGTGGAAAATTGTTCGTGGAAAAATATTTTATTTCAGGCGATTATAGTGTATATACCAGGACCGCAATTGGACCAGTTTTGAACCATCGTTATAGAGGGTGTTTTTTAATAATATGCTAATATTTTAAGGAGGTTATTCTTGGGTCCATTTTGAGAAAAACACTTCATACGAGCATATGTCCTGGAGCTCTTAACTTTTGAACTACAGGGTGCTGAAGTTTTAAGAAAAAAATATTTTTTTATGATAACTTTGGTATGGTCTCCTGATTTTTTTCGCATAAAAATATAAAATTAATTCATTTCCATCTTCGCTAGATCACTTACAAGAAAAAACAATCTATGTAACTTGATGTCCATCAAATGAACACTCATAATCGAGAACATTTTCATGTACCATTTAGCAAAAATATTGTTGAATTCATTTCTCCAGTTAAAAATGGCTTACGGGCTTTCAACAAGCTACCACCGGAGCTCAAGAATGCTCCTCATTGCCTATTTTCAGAAGGACACTTAAAGAAGTTCTAGTCTTTTATGCAAAAAAAGAAATATTTCACTACGAACTAGGGAAATAAGTGACTTAACCGCTAAATGTTTCTGTTCTATTGTGTGACACAAATATTTTGGTTGTCTGTGATTTTTCTATTCTATATATATATATATATATATATATATATATATATATATATATATATATATATATATGTATATATATATATATATAGAATTCTTGTGGGGATGCAGTCAGGATAAAGGGCTTTATTTCAAGTAAACTCTTTGAAATTCGTCAAGCTTTCGGTTATGTTTATTGCCTTCCTCAGGACGACTAAAATTATAATGAATAACAATATGAAATTGTATAGTATTAAGGTACTTACTAACATGAGAATCAATAAAATTAATATATATGAGGAACATAAAATATTTTTCTTGACAGTGACAATTGTATAATATTATAAATCAAGTTGGAAAATTTTGAATACTGAGTGATATATCATTATTTTTATTCAATTTCAGTGAATATGTATAGATTTGACTAAGATTGTTCAAATCAGTTCTTTTATTCATTGATTGACTATTAGAATTGATATGAACCATTTCCAAGAAAATCCTTTTGGTTACATTATTCTCAGCATATAAAATTTGTGTGTTATTATAGTCCATTCGATGGTCTTTCTGATTAACATGTTCCGAAAGTGCACATGAATTAACATTTCGTTTACAGTCACTCCTATGGGATATAATTCGACTATTGAGACTTCTGGAGGTTTGGCCAATATATTTTTTAGAACAATCCTTACAAGGGATTTCACATACAACATTAGACTTTTGGTTATTATTTATGGGCCTTTTCACTTTAGTGTGTAATTTTGAAATAGTTTTTATATTTTTTTAGCAATTTTGAAGTTTTCATTCTTCAATACATTGATTAATTTAGGAGTAAGTTCATGGATATGTGGAAGTGATCTAAAAAGAGGAGGTTCTATTTCATTCATTATGGGAGTTATCTGGGATCTTTGGAAGACCAATGAATTAGTTTCATTGAAAAGTAATTTATTAATGAGGTGTTTGGGATATGAATTTTCTAATAACATCCTTTGTAGTTCGATTAAAGATTCTTGTTGTAAACTAGGATGAGTGATTCTTAAGATTCTATTTTTCATAGATATCACAAAATTGATTTTCATTTCTGTGGGTGATAGGAATTATAATTTATAAATCTATTACTGCATATTGGTTTCCTGTACCATTTAGTGATCATTGTATTTTGATCAGTTTCATATCTAAAAATGGTACACTGTTTTGTGTTTCTTCTTCTATAGTGAATTGAATATTCTTGTCATAAGAATTGAAAATTGACAGAATTTCATCAGTACTTCCAGATGGTATTGATAGAATCAAATCATCAACAAAACGTTTTATAAATGGTATGTTGAATTTCACTCTTGAAACACAATTATCTAGTAAATCATCCATCACATAATTAGCCAAAATAGGAGATATATTTGATCCCATAGGGGTTCCATTCCAAAGATTTGTTTATAGAATTTTCCATCGAATACAAAATAAGTAGTCAAAAATAAAGTCCAAAATTTTTTTAAAAGAAGATTTATCCAGAGTGCAGAACTTTTCAATGTGTGCCCATTTTTTAGTGATGCATTTCTTAACCAATGTGATGGGTAAATTGGTAAAAAGTGAAATAACATCAAGACAGATGACGTAGTTTTGTGGAATTTGGAAATTATTAATGAACTCACTGAATGTGAAAGAATCTTTCACATAACAAGGATTTTCTTTTCCATAAGCATTCGTTAGTATATTAGTCAAAAATCCAGAAAGTTTGTTTGTCGGACTATCAATGGAAGATACTATTGGTCTCTTCGATAGTGTTGGTTTGTGTATTTTTGGAAGTGTGTATTAATTTTATTGATTCTCATGTTAGTGAGTACCTTAATACTATACGAATTTCAAAGAGTTTACTTGAAATAAATCCCTTTAACCTGACTGCATCCCCACAAGAAATCTACTTCTATATTACCGCCAGTCACGAATACTTATCACTATATATATTTGGTATCAAATAATGGATTTTCATACACTTTTTGAAGAAACCATTGGCAAAAGTTCATCCGTAATGGAAAGTCGCGCCTTGGATATGGTAGGGATATAATAAAAAGTCATGGAGAATTTTCCAAACAAGAATATGTGAGATATTCAAATTGTTCCCAATTTTTCGTGTACTTAATCCGGGATCTTCCTCAATTGCATTCAAAACCGCTATCTCAATTTCTGGTGTTGTTGCAGTACCTTGTACTTCTATTAGATGATTGTCTGTTTCAAAACTTTCTTTTTCGCGCAACCTTCTATGCATGTTCGTTCATCCGGAATATTTCTCCTTGGAAACCGTTCTTCACAAAACCGCCTGGCTTCCAGTGCGTTACCATCAGCGAGCCCAACATGTAATGCATATCTGCAAACTCAGAATTCGTAAAATGGACCATGTTTTTTTAATAATATTGTTAATTTTGATGACTTGAATATGTGACAACTAGACTAGGTAGACAACTGTCAAAACTGTTTTTTACGAAACAAAATTTGCTTCTTACCTACTAGATACGTTTTTAATCCTTGATAATACCCAGTTTGGTAACAACGTGCAAATGAATGAGTTTAATTTTGTTATGCGAAAACCGTACGTTAAACGAAAAAAAATCACGAGCTCAGATTTGCTCAGAAAGGAATGAGGATTTCAAAAATTAGTTTTACTTCGATAAAAAGCATTGGCGTATCACTTTTCTCTTGAAATGATTCCGTACGAACGCCACTGGCAAAAATAAAAAATTATGTTGTACAGCAGAAAATGTCTTTTGATGCATAGAAGATGCTTACTACGTTTCTTAAAAATTTCTAAGATTTTTTTCTTAAAACTTCAGCACCCTGTAGTTCAAAAATTAAGACCTTTTGGACATATGTTCATATGAATTTTTTTTCTCAAAATGGGCCCAAGAATAACCTGCTTGAATATTAGCATGTTATTAAGGAACACCCTGTATAGGTGATTGTGGGATAATCACACATTTTGAAGAGTCCTATACCCAATTAAAAATTGCGTCAACTTTTAAAACCCACTGTATAGTGCACATGAAGAATTCTTGTATATAACCGACTGAATATTAATTGCTCCAAGGCAATAACCAAAAAATATATATTGTAGTTTTTCACGTACTCTTGTCGGCATATTTCCGAATTTACAAAACTTGAGGTTTGTCGGATAAATACTATATCATTCCCACAACCTGGACAATAATTGTCATGGGAAGTGTATACAATTTACTATAAATTGCGTGTTAAAATGTTCGTTATCATTGGTAAAAAATAATCCTTCCTATGCGCAAATTACATTCAGTACGATGTTTTCCAAAAAAACTTGAACCATTACATTCGCAAAGCTTCAGAGATGATGATTATTTTCCCAAGTTTATGTTTATTTATAAACCATTTAGTAGATTGAACAGAATAATTGGTACCTATGTAGAGTTCACTTAAGTTGATTAAGGCCTTCTGGTTTCTATCCAGATATGATCCGTGACTTGTGCTAGGAAAGGAAAGGGGAAATTCCTGATCTCGACGCAGCTTCCGATTCACCGTTTATTTGGATCATTATTAAGTTATCTCCCCTATGTTTTCGGAATAGATTATTTTTCTTTTGATTTATATTTAGAATGAGCTACGTACAGGGTTTATTGGTTTTACCAGTTTTATATACTTAAATGGGAAACGCAGACATCGGCAGTTTTCGAAAGATATGTCGTTCTGAAAAGAATATCCGACAAACAATTTCTTGTTATTTTCAGATGGACTGAATTCCGAAAATACACCTCAAATTTCTTTTTTGAATACTAAAGATATCACATGCATGTGTGTACTTTGAGCATAATACAAATTCAGGAGCTGACGCATATCCAAAATAGTACGAAGGTTGGAAAACATATATTTTAGTGAACTCATTTTTGAAATTATTTGTTCGCATTGAGGTTTCCAGGTTTTATATAAATTCCCAAAATGTTCGTGAGAATTTTTTTATGACAATCTGCAGAATTTCTACACTTTTTTGACTAATGTGAATCCTAATAATTTGTGTTTTTTTAACATTAAAAAAAGATTAAGCCCATTGAAAAATCTTGCTACTTTATTAATGGTATCATTACATTTTGCTCCTAAGATTCATCGAAAATGATATAATGAGAAGTCATATGCGTATGCAGTATAATTTGTTTCGCCAATACTATGATCTAAATGATTCACGTACAAAATAAAAAGTATAAGCCCTTATATTGAGCTCTGACTGTGTGATTGGATAATTTTAATGGGATACATATGATCAAAATAGCAGGTAGGTACCTACCGGAAGAGTTTACCTATGAAGATTAACACATTAACCGCCCAAAAAAAGCTTTGGAGCCACATGTAACTATGGAATACGAGGAGTAACAGAATGGATTTCCTCCTTTCTTAAACACCGTCATCAGTACGTATGTGTTCCAAATATCCAATCTGAGAGTGTTGGCTTCGTAAATTCAAAGAGTAAACCCATTAATATTGGTATCCCCCAAGGATCCATCCTAGGACCTATTTTATTTATACTCTACTCCAATAATCTGGATGAATTCTTGAAAGGTGTTCATGTAACAATGTATGCAGACGACACGTCATTGATAATATCACACAAAAATGATTTACGTAAGAATAGAGATACAGAAAAAGCTTTAGAAATGATGCAGGACTGATGCAGTACCAATAGAACTTGAACGCTCAGAAAACCCAAGTTTTAAGATTCCATAACTATCAAAGAAAGTGTGATCCTCTCAGAATTCAGATGATTGTCGATGTATCCATTGATAGTTCAGATGAAACCAATTTTCTTGGACTTATTATCAATGAAGATGTAAGTTGGAAAGGTCATTGTGAAAACTTGATGAAAAGATTGAATTCTATATGTTTCATGTTCAGGAATCTCAAACATATACTTGAAATACCTCAGCTAGTAGCCCTATACCACGCACAGGTAGTGTCACGAATTAGGTATGGAATATGCTTGTGGAGTAACTCCACTTTGACAAATAATGTTTTTTCGATACAAATAAGAATAATAGCTGGAACTCCCAGTACACACTCCTGCAGGGACCTTTCCAAACATTTGAGCACTATGACCCTCATGTCTGTTTATATTTATGAATTGTCCATCTTTATTTTTAAGAATGGACAAAAATTTGTTATAACTGGAGACGTCCACTCTGTAAATACACGCCAAAGAAATAAATACCACATTCCTTTTACAAAATACAAGATCTCTGGCAATTCACCTACAATTATGGGTCTGTATGTATTATCAAAGATAATAAGACCGGAAATCGCACTCAGTAAAATTTACAGGCAAAATATCTCTAAAAGAAAACAGCGATAAAATCGCGATATTACCCTCGATAAAATGTAATCGTCTTAGTAATCCAGATAAATATCAGAAAATAGTTGAGGATGACATAGTTAGCTATCGGATCACTGTTCTAATGGAAGTGTCAACAACAATTTGAAAGTGTATTGGATATGTTTTTTTAAGAAATGATGAATGTTGAAGTTAATAATGTATCTTCTCATTGTCATATTGTATTTCAACCCGTCAAACCTCATACGTAAAATCCAAAGCATATAAAACAAATGATCCATTAGAAGCAGAAATCTTTTCCGTGTCAAATTACTTCGAGACAAATATGTGTGATTTTTTATAGATCCCTAAGGGTATAAATTACATGGTAAAGGATCCGCCCTAAAGTTGACGTATGTCATGCTGTCACTCATGTCATGTTCCTCATGTCGTAAAAGTGGCCGGAGTGGCTCCTGGCGTCTGTCTGCACACATTGGTTACTCTTTGGGCGATAGACCTACTAATGTTTGGGATGACACCTAGACAATGAATTTTTGTCATGTGGTAGATATATTTTAAGGCTCATTCAGATCACTATTTTTGGTTGGTGAAAAATTAATTGCGAAATTATTTGAGACTAGCAATACATACAGGGTAGAAGAAACAACTGGAAATGATGCTCTGTTGTGAGAATAGCTGAAGGAAGTATAGGTAGGATATAAGAAATAAAATATTCAAATACACATATTTAGCAAGTATTTAATACACCAAAAAAACATTTTTAAATTAACTACATTAATTATTAAATTTTCTTATTCTTTGGGAACTTCTTTTCTTCTTAATGGTGAATATGAAGGATGGAATTCGTTGTCCAGCAAATGCTGATTCTTCATATAACATACATAATATTTTGAAACAATCTGATTTTTCTTCTTATTAGGAAAGAAACGAAATTTAACAGAAATATCCAAAAAAGCCTCTTGAATTTTCCGAAACAACATTTTATCATCAGCGTCTAAAGTGCAATTACGAAGTAAATCAGCTAAGTAGGTTAACTGACATTGGCAATTACTAATAACTTAAATTCTGTACAAAGTATACAAGCGGAGTACACTATTTTGCCATATTCATAAACTCATAATACAATAAAAAAAGTTCCTGTCATATTTCAAAAAAAAATAAAAACACTTATAGCCGACTATACAAATTATAACTGTAAATTATACTCTTTAACCAACTTTAGTAAATGAAGAATGTTATGTAACTATAAAAGAGACTTTGAATTGCATTTTTTCATATATTTTGCCTAACTGAAATTATTAATTTCTATTTTATTTTGACTTACATCTATTGATACCAATTAATACTGTTTGGGTGCTTTTACTTGTAAAATGTATTTTTCCATCAACTTAAGTAGATGAAAAATATTACATAACTATAGAATAAGGCTCCTTTTAAAAAAAAAACAATACTTTGCTTAACTAAAATTAGTTATTTTTATTTCATTCGGACCTATATCTATTGATACCAATTAATACAGTTTAGGTACTTCTACTTGTAAAACATATTTTTCTACCAACTTTAGTAAATGGAAAATATTAGATAACTATAGAATAGGCTCCTTATTATAATTTTTTTAATTATTTTGCTCAACCAAAATTAATATTTTTTTTATTTGGACCTATATTTATTATTAACTAGCGGACCCCACAGACGTTGTCCTGTCCAAAATTTTATTTTTCTGAAAACTTTCGTCCGCTTAGAATTTTTCCTTTTGTTTTTCTTTGTGTTGTTTCATTTAGTTTATGCTTGTAACTCTGCCCGCTTCCTGTTATCCCGTTATCCCGCTATCCCGTTATTCCGCTATCCCGCTATCCTGTTTTCCGTTATCCCATTATGGATAGCGCGAAAATATTCTCAATTTTCAAATAACTGTGTATACCAGTTTTCATGGCGATCGGTTAAACGGTACAGTTGATGCGCTGCAGCGCCACCTAGTGGCAAGTTAAAGTAAAATGGATAGCATAAAAACCTCAATGGAAAAACTCTCAAAAAAAGACCAACCAAATATATCGTTTCTATCTGTTATGATCGACAGTGCATACAAAAATTATGATTTTTGCAGTTTGTACGAATTTTTCCTGAAAACTTTTCCAGGACTATAACGACTATAATACGCATGGCCATAGTTCGAATCGCGAGTTATGGTCTTGAGTTCATACAAAAATCCCATAGAAAAAGGCACTTTCCCGAATTTTTCAATTTTCCGGGCAAATTTTCCAATTTTTCATTTCCGTAAAAAACTCCTCCGACTATTACGAACATTAAAAAAAAAATGGCAAATCGGTCCAGTCGTTTTCGAGTTTTGCGCTTAGCAACACAATTTGACATTAATTTTTATTATACAGGGTGTTATGTAATAAGTGTCCGATATTTTACAGGACGATTCCTCAGTTATTTATAAGATGGGTCCGCAAGGCATTCATTTTTTATATGCAAGGTGTTGAAAATTCATTTTTATTTTGGTTTTTCGTAAATAAGTTTTAAAATAATGTCGATATTTGGACGAAAATTAGTATTTGGGAATTTTTTAATATGATAAATTCAAATTTGATCTTAGTTTCACGCTCGTTTAGGGGAAACAGGAAGTTTTGAGAAAGCTAGTCATCTGTCAGGTGCACAGAAAAACCCTTCATTTCGTTTCGTATATTGACAGACTAGTTCCGGTTCAATGAATGCATTATTTCAACATGTGTAAAGATCGCATTGAAATAAATCCTGACCATTGCACAATTGACAAGTTGTAGACAATCGGTGCAGCGGGCACAAATTTCATGTAATAAATTTTGAGAAGTACCCATGGTCAGACCCTTGCTGGCGCCATCCGTACACATGTCTTGAGAGTTCCCACATCACTAAACCACCACTTGAGAAGGCTAGATAAATGCTACTCTAATAAACATACATCAGTTATTTTTTCTTATCTTGCTTCAAAAGCTCATATCGGAGTCTTTTAGCTTTACGGCATGTTTTTTCCACATTCAATATACAGGATGATTAGAAACGAAAAGATTAACGAAAAGACTATCGATTCCAAAATAAAACCGATTTTACTTGGCAAATATCTTTCTTCGCATACAACATAACAAAGACTTGAACGGGCTTGACAACAATAAAATTATAGTTTCCAAAAAACTGAAAAAACACGCTTATGTAATAAGTGTCCGATATTTTACAGGACCATTCCTCAGTTATTTATAAGGTGAAAAGTTCATATAAGCATGGGTCCGCAAGGCATTATTAATGTTTGATATACAGGGTGTTGAAATTTTATTTTTATTTTGGTTTTTCGTAAATAATTTTTAAAATAATGTCGATATTTGGACGAAAATTGGTATTTGGGGATTTTTTAATATGAGAAATTCAAGTTTGATCTTAGTTTGGCCCTTAATTGTAGGGGGCACCGCCTACAGGTCTTCGTCTCTTTTGGGGAGTCACAACTTTGTCGTGCATGTATGTATCACATTTTCTAGAAGAAAAATCGATTCCTTTATTATTTTTACGTGAAAAAGCTAAAAGCAACCGTTTTCGAAACATTTTGATTTAAATTAATCGATGCATGTGTTTGTCAAAAAGTGAAACAATTTTGAAAACTTTATTTTTATTCAACATAGAAACATTTCAAACGTTAATTTTTAAACAACAGTAAACAACGGAACACTAGATATAAATCTAAATCAAAATCACAATAAATGTTCGAAATGTCCACCTCCTGCCTGTATGCACGCATCCAATCTTCTCATTGATTCGCGCACTGTTTGGAAAATTCCTGGAGTATTTTGAATCGTTCTACAAGAGTTAATTATTCGATTACTTAATTCGTCTTCATTTTGGATAGGTGTCTGGTGAATTGAGGATTTTAGATGTCCCCACAGGAAAAAATCCAAACTGTTAAGGTCTGGTGACCTAGGGGGCCATGGTTGAGGCCCTCCCCGACCTATCCAACAGTTGCCGAAAGTTTGATCTAAAAATTCTTGCGCTTGGATGCTAAAATGTGCTGAAGCACCGTCATGCTTAAACCACATTTCATTTCGTAGTCTAAGCGGAACATCTTCCAGTAAAATAGGCAAATCTTCTTCAAGAAAATGACGATATCTCTCTCCGTTGAATCTCCCCGGAATAAAGAATGGACCTATAAAATAATCTGCAAGGATTCCTGCCCACACGTTAAGAGAGAACTGTTCTTGGAAATGTGATTCCTGTATCGCATGGGGGTTTTCTCTGACCACAAATGATTGTTGCGAAAATTGCGTATAGCGTTGCGTGAGAAATTTGCTTCGGCGGTAAACAGGATTTGATTTTCAAATAAAATATTTTTAATAAGGCATTGGAGAAACCAACGACAGAAGTTGATACGTAACGGAAAGTCACGAGGGAGTAGTGCTCGTGAGAACATTGGTAGAGAGAGCGACGCACATATGCAACGACGTGGAGTCACTAGATGCCGAATTAAACCACATCAGAGAGGACCTCCACCGGAATGGATATCCCAAGAAACTCCTAGAAGAAGTATTGAAACAACTCCGGAGAACGAAGACATCTGAAGAGCAACAACAAAGCACAGTGATCTGCCTTCCGTACATCAGAGGTGTCTCCGAGAAGATCAGAAGGATCGGAAACAAGTTCAACATCAAGAGCTGCTTCCAATCCGGCAGTACTTCACGGAGTTTCCTGACCAAGACCAAACCTGACAACAAAAATGAAATCAGTAAGAATTGCATTCATAAAGTGTTCTACATAGAGAGGAGCATTGGTTCAAACGAAAGTTCAAAGAGGCCGCCTACATCGAAGCCAATAACGCCTTTAGTCAACCAAGCGTTGAGATCAAGAACGTATGGAAACCCCTGATTGCTCTTTCTGGCGGGCTGCAGAGGCGCAAAACTTCACGCACCACCACACCGCGCGAAACTACACGCACCGCTGCACATGGCGGAATTGCACGCATCATTGCGCCGACAGTCATATAAATTGGTAAGTAGCACCTAAACTTGTCAGTATTCACCTGAAGACGATTGCAGATACAAGCATTCGAAACATCATGGAAACCTTTTAAATACATTAAGACGATGGACTTCCGAAACGATAGTAATCAGCATACTCTGAATTGGTAAATGTCGCCATTTTTTAACAAATAATCACAATAATAATAAATAAAACTATTTAACTCTGCGTCAAGATATTATTTTTGACATGACAGCACAAAAAAAACATTGAAATAAACTTAGTAGCCTACTTGATACTTTTATTTTCAAAGAGATCGCGAATCAATGAGGAGAAGATTGGATGCATCGATTAATTTAAATCAAAATATCTCGAAAACGGCTGCTTGTAGCGACTTTTGAAAAACATACCTTTTTCATGTAAAAATGAAAGAGGGATCAATTTTTCTTCTATAAAATGTGATACATACATGCACGACAAAGTTGTGACTCCTCAAAAGAGTCCTACAATTAAGGGCCAAACTAAGATCAAATTTGAATTTCTCATATTAAAAAATATCCAAACACCAATTTTCGTACAAATATCGATATTATTTTGAAAATTATTTACGAAAAAACAAAATAAAAATAAACTTTCAACACCTTGCATATCAAAAATGAAGGCCTTGCGGACCCATGCTTGTATGAACTTTTCACCTTATAAATAACTGAGGAATCGTTCTGTAAAATATAGGACGTAACATCCTGTATAGCAATATGGACTGAAAAGTTAAAAATAAGAATAAATTGACCAAAAACTTTCCTCTTATGTAAAAAAGCTTGTGGTGCTTGATATCAGTTTTCTTAATATCATCATGAAAAGTAAGTGAAGAGCACTTTTTTACATAGGAGGAACAGTTTTGGTCAATGACTTTATTCTCATTATTTTTAACTTCTCAGTCCATGTTGCTACAAAAGAATAAAAAAGACTACGGGAGAAAAACTTTTCGATTGATTCATCTACATGGGATTGAAATTTTACTACATTTTGGGAATGAGCCGAGACCAACCAGTGCAATCACCATAACTCTGTTATTCAAATTATTTTTTTCTGACGATATTGTTGAGAATACCAGGTCATAGCTGCGAAATTATTGTATTTGTCATCGGTTCTTAATACGTGTGCAAAATTTCAAATAATTCGTAAAAAAATTGTAAAATTGTTTTCAACCGCTTTCTTAGTTGTTTGACCAACCTTCAGAAGTTAATGAAAACTTGTACGAGTTAAGATAACGGGGATCTTACCTTTTATAGTGGGATCCGAAACCACTCTTACGTACGTCTGGAAATGGATGGAAATGATTTTCAAAGATTCTGTTACATACATACATTCATACATACATACAGGTGAAGCTAATAAAAGCGTGTTGAAAAAGTTAAATAAGTGATCAGGTACAAGAGTGTTCTGTACCTATACAAAGTTGCAACTATTCATTAATCTGGTCATTTACAATATTGTCAATTCTTCTCCTTTTTTAATCTTTAAGCTTTCTAGGAGATTGAGTTTTTGACCTTTCTTTTCTACATGCAAAAGTTCAAAGTCATTAGCAAAGTTCAAAGATCATTAGCGATGGTTAGCGAAAGTTGATTTGGATTTGCCCTTAATAAAACTGTTTCTATGCTCGGATATGCGTTGCTTGAAAGTTCTACCTGTTTGTCCTATGTAAAAACTTGCACAATGTATAATAATAATATGTATTCACTTCAAACTGTTTAACAAGCATAAATAAACAATTGTATGAGTGGATGAATTGAAAAAATGTCAAGTTATCTATTCAAATTTGTAAATTTGCCCCTTTTTGCTATTCTGGATTCGAAACTATTCTTGGGAAAATTTTCTTTTGTTTGTATTTCCATTTGAAAATGGATCGCCTGATATATTTCAGACTAAAAATATTAAAAATTATTAATACAAAATATACTTATTTCGATGTTCGGGAATCATTTCTGGTTTCCTTTCTCAAATCTAAATTCATCCTAGAATTTCAAATTTCAAATTGTTTAGTTCAAATCTTGTGTTTAGTTCAAATCTTGCAAGTGAATTTTGACCCACTTCTTGTTGTGCGATTAACGTGAAATTTGGCAGGTGTGAAAATTTATATACTACCAATGTTTTTACTTTCAAAGCGTTCCTGGTACAATCATAAAAAAGTTCTGTCATGTGGAAGAGAATTCCTTCTCGAAACTTTTTATGTCGGTCCAATTGGGATTAGAAATACTATATGTGGGGGTATTCGGGAACAGAGATCACGAATTTTTTGTCGAAATTCATAAATTCAAGATGGCGGCTTCAATATGGCGACGAGATTTGTGGTTATGGCCCAATTCAAATAAAAATTGGTATGTGGGGACTTTTGTGGTCGGAGATCATGATTTTTTGTCAAAATCCGCGAATTCAAGATGGCGGCTCCAAGATGGTGACTACTTATGTGATTATAGCCCGATTCCATTCAAAATTGGTGTTTTGGGGTCGGACATCATGATGTTTTTGTCAAAATTCATGAATTCAAGATGGCGACGTGTTTTGTTGTTATTTTTTTTTTTTTTTATATGTTCTGGTTCCCACGAAAAGGGATATCCTGTAATGTTCAGAGAACATCGTGGGAACCTAGGGAAAGAAGGTAGGAGTTGGTGTTCTTCTTAAATTTCTGAAGGTTGTATGCCTCGGGGAACACCTCCCTAGGCAATGAGTTCCAATGCCTCGCTGTTCGTTGGATGAACGAGTCTTTGGAAAGTGATGTTCTGCAGGTTTCCAAAGTGACCACGAAGGGGTGTGATGACTGAACTTGACGGGTTAATCTCGAAGAGACTGCCAAAGCAGGAACGATTGTTGATATTTCAGAAGAGCATCGCCCATGAAAATATCTATAAAATAGAGACAAATCGCCAACTTTTCTACGGTGTTCCAGACAAGTGAGCGAGTTTGTAAGCGAGGCATCACCGACGAGACGAATTGCCCTTTTGGACAGAATCCAATAGCCTCAGGATATGTTTAGGTGCCGCACTCCAAATATGGGAACAGTATTCCAGGACAGGTCGGATCTGTGCCTTATAGATCATAAGCAGCTGACTGGGGGTGAAATAGCTCTTGGCACGAAACAGAAAACCAAGTTTTTGGGATGCACTTTTGGCAATGGACCTCACGTGACTTTCCCAGGAAAGGTTATTGCTGATAGTAATACCAAGCATCGATATGGATGGCTTCAGTGGTATGGTTACTCCTGACAAAGTTATGTTAGGCACAGTGAGATCGGCTTTTCTAGAGAAAAGACATGCTTGTGTTTTGTTTGCATTGAATTCTACCAAGTTATTAGATCCCCATTCGAGAATTGTTGCCAAGTCCATATTTATATTATTAACATTTCTTCCTCGTTCATTTCTGGTTTCACGGGCTGATATAGGGGCCCTGGAAGAGAAAGCGGTATGGAGGGTACTATCATCGGCAAAGCTGTGTACTGGACATGAAGTTGCTTTCAACAGGTCGTAGATGTGAAGTAGAAATAGTGTTGGTGCGAGAATGGATCCTTGCGGAACACCAGCATTTATGAGTAGAGTGTCAGATGAAACTCCATCGACCACTACATGGAGAGACCTGTTTGAGAGGAAACTAGCAAGCAGAGAACACAGCTGAGGGGGCAAGCCATAAGACGGAAGCTTGGCGAGGAGTCCCTGGTGCCAAACTCGATCGAACGCCTTGGAGATATCTAATGCCACAGCTAAAGTTTCTCCATGCTTTTCAATAGATAGCTGCCATATATGTGAGACGTAAGCGAGCAGGTCACCAGTTGATCTCTGATGGCGGAAGCCATATTGCCTATCGTTGACAATTCCTGAGTCTTCCAGATATTTCATGAGCTCGATGTTGATGGCTTTTTCCATGACCTTTGAAATAATAGATAGCAGTGCGCTAGGTCTGTAGTTGCTAGGTAGGGCCTTTTTGCCTTTTTTAGGGACTGGCTGTACTCTTGCAATTTTCCAATTGGACGGAAATACCCCAAATTGTAAGAGTGGTTGAACAACTTGCAAAGAACAGGTGTTAGTTCGGGGCACATTTTGAGAACAATCGGCGGGATTCCGTCAGATCCACAGGCTTTGTTGGTGTTGAGACCCAGCAAAATCTTTCTGATAGTACGATGGCGAAAGGTGATCTCGGGCATGTGACTGTCAATAGGTGTAATGTTCGGGGGTTGTTTTCCCGATGAATCCAGAGTGGAATTTCCAGCAAATAGGTGCGCAAAGATATTGGCTTTTTCCTGGGCAGTCGTTGCTAGTGTTCCATCTTCTTTGGTTAGGGGAGGAAATGAGCTGGAAGTGAAATTTCTTCCCACAGCTTTGGCGAAAGACCAAAATGGCCCCATTTCATTCAAAATGTGGGTTTTTTTGGGTCGGAGATTATCAATTTTTGTCAGAATTCAATAAGATGGCGGATTTCGTGAATGACTAAAAGGAATTGTATAAAAATTATTAAAAAAAATAATTTAAGACAATGTTGTACAGATGCACTGAAAAGGAAAAATAATGTATTTAATTGTTTGACCTAGGTTATTCTGTGAGTTTCAGATTAAAAAGCTTGCCGCGAATATAAAATATGTATTGAATCTGCTACTCACCTAACCTAGGTCAAACAATTAAATAAATTATTTTTTCCTTTTTAGTGCATTAGTATAAAAGCTTGTCTTGAATTTTTTCCAATCATTATTTTGGTCTGTAGTGAAATTGAATATAAATTGAATATCTTATGAACCTATGTACTGTGTGCCATATTAATTGTAAATGTCAAAAGGTCGGAAATTCAATTCAAAGCAAATTCTATTTGAACTTCTACGCTTTTTGATTTGGATTATGAAACAGAAGTGATTCACTAAGGGGAGTATAGTTTGCATTAATAATTTATTATATATTTTTTTATATCAAAAGGTACTTTACTGACAAATTGGTACATTGTCGAAACCAGATTACTTAAAATTGTTATTATTTTGTATCTATACACACAAGTTTTTGCATGACTGGTTGTTGCTTTATCCACAAATTAAGTTTTTTCTCAAATTATTGTGTATAATTCATTAAACTGAGCTGTAAGTTATTGGACCAAGAAAGTGGAATGACCTCTGTAACGCATTTATACAGGTTTTGAAATTCGTACAGAACCAGTTATCCTGTTATATTTGTGATCTCTTTTATTAAGTTCAAATAGGAGTAGATATATATATATATATATATATATATATATATATATATATATATATATATATATAAATATACATTTCATTCAAGTTTATAAGATTTGTATCACCGATATTAATTCCTTTAATCTAATGCTCGCAAAGCAAATATTGGCCTATTTGGTAAATATATAAAATGAAAATCGATTCATTTTTCATTTCTAAGGGTTTATATGCACGTGTCTTCCTATCTGTCAGGGCCTTTTTTGTGAAGAAAAGATGAATTTAATGCCAGAAAACATAAGCGATGATGAATTTGCGGAATCAAAAAACGAATTCAATTATTACAGTATGTTTCTCATCCCATTTCCAGAGGATGAATTGTACAATTTGTTGCATTCTTCATTAAAAAAAACAGAAACTCTACAGGATTGGATGAAGTTCCATGTTTTATGTTGAAGAGAGTATCAGAGATGATGAAGCCCTTGAAAATTCTAGTCAATATGTCTTTCAAGTCTGCAGTCTTTCCATAAAATATCAAAACTGCTAAGGTTGATCCACTTTTTAAGAAAAGATCGAACTCTGTTGGAGAATTATCGCCCGGTGACTTCACAATCCCACAAAAGTATTTGAATTTGCAGTTTTGGATAGGTTATCATTCTTACAAAAATGTCTACATCCGAGCCAAATAGTCGCCATGGAATACAAAAGACATCAAAACTACACATTCGAAAGGCAGAGAAGTCGAAATGGGTGTACTACAAGGCTCGATATGTAAACAATTTGGATTCCATTATCGACACTGACGAATTTTTATTAGTAATATAGTTGTTTTAGTTTACAATCGAAATGCCTCGAAACAATTGAAAGATTATTTTTCATCACTTGCCAGAAATTATTGTTTCAAACTGTTGATAATTTTTGATAATCACAAAGTGATTGAATTTTCCAAAATTGAAATCTTTGAAATTCCTCTTCATCGCTTTACTATCACGAAAGTGTAATGTTTTGACGTTTCCTTGCCTCTTCATTTTAGAAATATGTGTTTATGTTTTAAAAAATAATGAACCCAAACATGTAACCAAAAAAAATAATTGTCAGTCGGTCATATTCTTCTTTTCTATCTCCGAAACTAGGGAGCTGAAATGATTGTGAAACTAGAAATTTGCACGCAAAAAATTCTCACTTGGCTGATTACTCCATTTGTATACCTTTGTGGACGTTCATTTCAGTTATGTTTCCAAAATTCTATATCGATATAACTTATGAGTATTCATTACAGTTGTGAGCCAGATCCATCAAACACAATTTTCCTCTAATTTAGATAAACTCCTGAGTGTTTGAGGTATTAATTGAAACACTTGTAAACTACTTAGGCTGGAGATAAAATAAAAAATTCATAAGTAGCCTTATAAATAGAAGTTTTTATGTTATTCTTTGAGGGTGCAATTGCCGATATTGAAAAAGGAATCCGATATCTCTCCAGCATATGGTTCATTTGCTAATTTCGGCTAGTTGTGCAACAATAAAAAAGTGAAAATTGGGGATGATGAATAAATGTCCGTTCGATTTTAGTTTGCTGAAGCAGTGCCGAATTAATCTGAACTATTTCGAGAATGAATATTATAACATAAATTTTGATTTTTCAATGTGTATTATGAAGGACTAGCAAATAGGTCCACCAAAGAAATTGTACCGACGTGTGAGATAAGTTTTCGACAAAGAACTAAAGAAAACTACGAAAAAAATGATTATCCCTAGCTATACAAGCAACTTTGCCCAGTTTAGAGTTTTGGGAAAATAGAGCGGCTAACGGAGCCATCTTTTTACAAGCTTTTATTTAACTTGCTTCGTTCGTATGTCATTATTTCCGGTTCCGATTGAGCTGAAATTTGGCTGGTGTTCATAACTCCGGTGATAATACATTATATTTTTTTGTGATTATGTGATTTTTGTGATTATGGTACGATTCGATTCAAAATTGGTATGTCGGGGTTTTTGTGGTCGGAGAATATGAATTTAGTCGAAGATTATTGATTTTCAGTTAAAATTCGTAAATTGAAGATGACAACTCGAAGATGGCAGATACGTTTCTTGAAGGACTAGATAGCTCAGAACTTACTGGAAAAAGGCGCACCAAAAAGCACAAAATAAAATAATCAATAAAAAATATTTTTAAAGACAAGCTTTTATTCAAATGCACTAAAAAGTAAAAAATTATTGCTTGTCGCTTTTGTATTCGAACTGAAAACTTTGCGCGACAAACTTTTGAATCTATAACTCACGGAATAACCTACGTCACACATCCAAAGCAATTGTTTCTTACTTTTTAGTGCATTTGAATAAAAGCGTGTCTTTAAAAAGGTTTTTTATTGATTATTTTATCAGCTTCACTTGTAACTAACAAACAATGTAATTACATCTTGGAAATCAATTTGAACCTACTTCTAATTGTCGTATTGAAATGAAACTTGGTATGTATATGTAGTTTGGATGACAATACTATAATTTGGTATCTTGGAGCTGATCTAATGATGGAGCCAGGAGGTGAATAGTGGAACTCTTCAGTGGCTACTAGTAAATATGGTGAATGCACTGAGGCCGTTCTCAGCATCAATTTACAATTCAAAGAATGTACTGGTTCCCCGCATAATCGCCAAAATTCAGTTATTAATAACTTCCATCTCATGTGGATGAATCAATCGAAGAATAGTCTATTTTAGTCTTCTGTAGCAATAGGGACTAAAAAGTTAGAAATAAAATTGTAGTTTGGAAAACCTGAAAAAACACGCATATATGGCAATAAGGACTAAAGTTGAAAATAATAAGAATAAAGTCATTGACCAAAAAATTTTATTTTATGTAAAAAATTCGTGGGGGTGCTTTTCACTCACTTTTCATAAGGATATCAAGCACCTAACGCTTTTTTACATAAAAGAAAATTTTTTGGTCAATGACTTTATTCTTATTATTTTCAACTTTTTAGTCCAAATATGCCTGTTCTTTAGTTTTTTCAAACTATAATATTATTATTTCAGTGCTTAAGGTATCAAATGAATTATAATTCAGTGGTGAACTTAATATATGAAGAAATGTTATTGCGGGGAATTGAGCAGTGCTATAACCCCTTAAATAAAATAAAAACTGGCGGGTAAAAAAACAAATACAAAATAACTAAAAGGCTATACCTACACCTAAATAATTATAATGAGCTTCTTTTGCAGTAAAATACTTAGCTCCCAGGAAACTGATACGCTTCGCAAGGAGTCTCGGAATCCCGGGTCTTGAATAGATGAAGGGTAATGTACAAAAGACCTTATAGGTCGAAGGTACGGAGAGGCTGAAGAGCCCTATCAACTCCTACAATCTACATCTTTGCAGTAAAATAGCAATACCTTTTTTTCTAAAGTAAAACCCCACATTGATAACTTTAACGTGCCAAGGTCATATTCCATCGCTATGGAAAGTTTCCCTCGCATCTTTATAAATTGGGTCTTGCGGAAACAAACAGTTGCTCTTATGGCAATGCATCCATCGCGGATATGAACCACATATTTTTCGCATGTCTTCCTTATCAGCAAAATCGAGACAAAATCTTTATACTTCTTTACTTCAAAATAATATATCCCGTCCCATACATTTAACCTCTTTACTGAGTTCTCCAATAAAAATGTTTGTGACTGTTTGGTAAATTTCCAAAGAGAAATCAAATTGGACATATAAACTCACATTGTAATAATTATCTGTGGCAAGCGGATTATCCAATGCCAACCTTCCTTCACATACATATACCCAAACAGTAAAACATAGATAATGTTATACCATTTTAGAAACCACCCTGGATCAGCATTTTTTTCAAAATATCTTGCCAGGTTGGCGTGGTGATTATTTTTTCAGTATGAGTTAGTTATTAAAAAAACCAAAGGTATGGCATTATCAATTTTATTTTAGACTATTCAGGGATACGTAATAGAAATTAGTATCTGCACTGGTCTAAGGTGTAGATTTTCACGAAATTCGTAAAACTGACAAAAACAAAATTTTTATTTATAAGGTTCATATTTTGATATTCTGAACTAGCCAATCTATCTTCCAAGCGATGACGTTGACTATTGAGACACCCTGTATATAAATCTTATTCCATTGTTGCATAGGTACTTTGCACTGGTATGCACACATATTTGCAAGGCCCCTTGAATATTGGACAGCTGCTCTGTATGCCATCAGAAATAATGGAAAGTGTCTGTCCCACTCCCTTTGATGTTTTTCCACAACCTTGGAAATATGTTCTTCCATCCCGCTTCCAAATTTGCCTTCCGGTTGGAAGCTCAGAAGTTCTGGTCTTGCTGAACCCATCAGTTAACAAACTTTCTTGAATAACTTTGACTCGAAATTCCTTCCGTGGTTAGAATGTATTCCTTCCATCGGTACTCCAAATCTTAAGAATATGTTTTCCACCAATGATCTTGCTATTATGGATGCCTCTTTGTCTGAAATATCATAAGCTCTACCCTTTTGCTAAAATAGTTCACGACAACAAGGATTTATTCATTACCATCATCTCTTATAGAAAAAATCCATTGTATTTCTTCATTCACCCCTGGACCTTGTTTTAGAATCTTTAGTAGCTCCACACTCTGGACAACGTCTACACCAGCTTTCGACATCGTCTCGACATTGAACCCAGTAGAAACTCTGTCTGATCTTGTTCAAGGTCTTTTTGACTGCCAGATGTCTTCCTGATTGTGCCTTGGGAATTTCATTCAAGACTTCACCTACCCTCTTCCTGTGCAAAACAAATTGGGAAATTGACTACTTTTAGTAGTCCATTTTCCACATTGCTGTGAAAATAGGATCTCTATTCGAAATATCGCTACAGGAGGTTCTACCAGTTCCATTCTCTTTCAAATGTAGAAAGTCCCCAATGTTTGGATCGCCTTCTTGGTACTGTCTCATATGTGCTGAAGTCCATTCGTCTTCAATTTATTGTTTTGTTTGTTTGACATCGATGACTCCTTCATGGCATCCAATTTGCTGACAATGCTCACTACCCACCCTGGGATACGACCTCCTAGATGATATTACTATCATTGTATTACTATTTGGTAGTCCTTGGGTATATTTGGAATTGAAATGGTACTGATTCATCTCCTTTCTCATGAGAAAATCATCGATAGTTCTTCTGTTAACATGAACGCTCTCTCTAGCCAATATACTCCCCGATATATTGGCTGATCTGGTTTCTTGTTATCTGCCCAAGAACTCACTAGGTGAGTAGGAACGCGAGGGTGTCCTACAAGGTGATGACGAACGTGGTGGCAACCGGACCCTGCAATCTCTCTGGAAATGTCCGCTACTTCCACATCTAAAACACTTTCCTCTTGACTCTCCATACGAGCCAGTCCTCGTAGGTGAGTAGGAACGCGAGGGTGTCCTACGAAGTTATGACGATCGTGGTGGCAACCGGACCCTGCAATCTCTCTGGAAATGTCCGCTACTACCACATCTAAAACACTTTCCTCTTGACTCTCCATACGAGCCAGTCCTCGTAGGTGTGAAGGAAAGCAAGGGTGTCCTCCAAGGTGATGACGAACGTGGTGGCAACCGGACCCTGCAATCTCTCTGGAAATGTCCGCTACTACCACACCTAAAACACTTTCCTCTTGACTCTCCATACGAGCCAGTCCTCGTAGGTGAGTAGGAACGCGAGGGTGTCCTACAAGGTGATGACGAACGTGGTGGCAACCGGACCCTGCAATCTCTCTGGAAATGTCCGCTACTTCAACATCTGAAACAGTTTCCTCTTGACTCTCCATACGAGCCAGTCCTCGTAGGTGAGTAGGAACGCGAGGGTGTCCTCCAAGGTGATGACGAACGTAGTGGCAACCGGACCCTGCAATCTCTCTGGAAATGTCCGCTACTTCCACATCTGAAACAGTCTCCTCTTGACTCTCTATACGAGCCAGTCCTCGTAGGTAAGTAGGAAAGCGAGGGTGCCCTCCAAGGTGATGACGAACGTGGTGGCAACCGGACCCTGCAATCTCTCTAGAAATGTCCGCTACTACCACATCTGAAACAGTCTCCTCTTGACTCTCCATACGAGCCAGTCCTCGTAGGTGAGTACAAGGTGATGACGAACGTGGTGGCAACCGGACCCTGCAATCTCTCTGGAAATGTCCGCTACTTTCACATCTGAAACAGTTTCCTCTTGACTCTCCATAGAGATTATTTCCTGGAACCATGCGTCACGTCGGCTAGGCGCGAGATGGACATAATGTGTTAGTTTTCGTAACAATACAGTTTTTTTTGTACAGTAAAAGTTACATAGGGAAAACACCAAGATCATTAACAGAACGCCACAATGGACATCAGAAATACATGAAAAACGTACAGATCACAGAGCCGATGCTCTCAAAACACGTTCTAAATTATCAACGAGTGGAATGAAAAAAAACATAGCAAAAGAACCTCTTGGTCATTGGTATCTGCATTCATTCTGTTTTCTGAGGAAATGAATTGTATCTCCCGAAACTGATTGTACCGAAACGTCAAGTTTTACCAGAGAGGTACCCCACAAATATTTTTTATATATTTTGCTGTAAACAGATTCAGAATATGAAGTTACTAAATAATTGAATATTTTTATATGCAGTAAATGTGATTTTGAGAATGCAGTAATTTATCAGGACAGGACTAATTTGCCATTCTACACATATATTTTCTCGATCTATTTTTGTTTGTTGTGGTAGGTTTGAAACCCAAAAAGATGCCAAAGAAAATTCGAACTTATCATTAAAATCATACCATGTGGAAAAATCATGAGGATAAAATATGTTCGTACGTTAGGTAATATAGCTGTAACGTAAAATTGAAATTACAGACTCACATCTATGGTAACTATTAATTGATGCTATGGGGGTTGAAAATTAATTCATTGGTTTCGCAAAATAAAAAAAATGTAAAAGTACAAACTATTTATTTCCATAAATGTTTTGTTAGCATCACTTTGGAGATGAGAAATGACATTATGGCCTTTATTTCGTCTTTCACTTGCTTTTTTGCAACAAGTTAAAGACCTAAGACAATCAATTCACGCCAAGCTACAACCAAATCAAAGATAATTGATTGAAACGTGATGGATTAACACCCAGGATTCACAAATCAACATGGGGTTGTTGTCGTATAGACTCCCTATGGATTTTGACGCACCAAGGATTGTATAAAATCCTGTAGAGTCTTCCAGAAACAGCAGAATCGAACAATGGATAGAATCGTTCTTGTGTCTTGTGCTGTGATAATTATCAGCAACTTTTGTTTTGAAGTGATACTTGCCAGTGAAAGGGTAAGTTTTTCAGTTGTTACACTACCGGAAATTTATCTATTGTGTGAAATCGAAAATAGAATCCAAAATTGAAGGATTATTAGTTGTGGATAAATACACGGGCCAGAAATATAAGTTTTAGATAGATAGATACATTTATTGTGTACGAAAGAACATTTCCAGCGCGAAGTGTTTGGTACATTATATATGAGTTTATAATAATCACAGTACCTAATAATAATATAAACAACTATTTTGTGCAATGCAGAAACAATTTTCCGAAAATAGGTAAATAATGAAAATAATAAGAGAGAAAAAAATCATTATTTAATTATGAACGAGCGTAATAAAAAAGAGTGTTCATCATATAGTTCGCAACTCTTTTGAGGTTGAATATTGCTACTATTGAATAGGAGAATCACGCCATCCATTGTATCAAGCTAGGACAAAACTGAACTCTGTCTCAGATTCCCATAAAGGGGAACTCAAATAATATATGCTGAAGAGACTCGAGCATATTGCAAATAGAATTTCCGATGTGTATATTTTGTAGGCCAAGTCATCATAAGAACAAGTGAACTCAAATAATCTCAATACCAAAATTTTAATTTGGACCAATATTCTGCTCAAGATGGAATGAATACTCTTCATAATATCTACGCCATATCTAATAGCGGCAGTATTTCCAACGGACACTATACAGCATATTGCAAACACCCATATTCTAGTTGTTGACACCTCTTCGATGACTCCCGTGTATTTTCTAAGATTGATTCTCTCATCTCCCAGGGAGCATGTGTCCTTTTCTATCAATTCGGGTCCCGGACTTCAATCAAGATTTTCATTTAAAATTATTTTATATTTAAAGTTTCGTTTTTGTATTTTTAAATTAATTTTTATATTATTCATTTGGAAAATAAAGAAAATGTTCAGAAGTAATAACGAATATTGCGAATATTAGAAAAATAAAATGTTTTGCATTCGTGTGATTTCTCCTGTCCAATGAATGTTCCTTAGTTGATATGCATTATTGTAATTTTTCTATAAACGTATTTTCATAGGTCGACCCATTATTAGTGAAAAAATTGGAAGAAGAGGGAAATAGAAAATATTATCCAGTATGGTTTAGCCCGAGATTGGGAAGAAGAAAGCGGAACTCAAAAGACGATGGTTATAAACCAACTGAACAAGACCTAGCAGAATTGTTGGAAGCTTTCGAAGAATCCCCACTTGCTCTAGTAGCTGTGAACGGCAATGAGAAATTGATTTGCAAAAATTTACAAGGTGAGTAAACAGTAAATTTTGGAGTTTCATTTGATAAAAGTGTACACTACATGGGCTTTTATATTAACAGAAAATCCTTCTTGAAAAACTAGCCTTATTGATTTGTCCCATGTCAATTTATTGCTGAAAATGTCCCATCAAAGTTATTACCGTAAAAAAGGCCAAATTCCTGTTTAAACAGCGGCAACATGAAAAAATTGGTCGTGTTCGATAATTTTTAGAATGTAGGTTTCAGAAGTTTTTTGATATTCAAGCTATTTTTATCCTTTTTGTATATAATGTTTTTGATGGTATTAACTTCTTTTCATTTAGTTTTTTTAAATTGGCGACTGCCTACCACTTTCTCAATGCCTCCTAACTACTGATTTAAAAAAAAACTCGGCCTTGACATACTGAATTTGTTATTATAATCGCCATATGTACACAAAATCGCATTTTAAAATTGACAAGTATCATCTGTTGGCGTATACAAATGCTAAGCACGTAACAAATAATTTCAAATAATATTTTAGAGCCGTATTTATAGCCTATCCTTATACCTTCAGGATCTCTTCTCTTCATCGTATCAGGTATCCTTGAGAAATGAATAACTATAAATACGAGTCATGATTAAAAACGATACCATATGGCGTATTAACATTCAATCACACTATACCAGCTAGTTCTTTCAATGATTATTTTTCCACACTTGCTGAAAATTTGATTGGAGAAATTCAAAATAACTTCTGTGATCCAGAGGATTCTTCAAAAGGATTACCTAGACCATGTTACATTTTTTTTTGGAGCCGGTAACAAGTTTTCAAGTAGTCGATGCCTTACGCAACTGAAAAATTCAAAATGTATACCTATGCCATGAACAGTGAACTTCTGGAACGAATGCCAAACATGATAATTGGTCCTTTAGTTACTCTTTTCAATGCATGTAGTTCTTGGATAGAAGGTCATGAAGGTATCACCAACATTTAAAAAAGGAGACAACACAAATTGTAAATCATCGACTTTTATTTCTATTATCCCGATATTCCCAAAAATACTTTGAATCTAATCAAAGTATCAGTTGTAATCAGTTTGGATTCAGAAGTAAATGCAGTACAACCCAGGCTGTTTTCAGGATTGTTGTTATTGAAAAATAGCAATTTACACCATCTGATAAATTTGCAACCATCCAAACAAAACGGAAATGTTCGTTTTATCAAAAAAAAATCGTTATTAATCCCAATTTTTTTATGAAAATTCCAAAAGTTCTGCAAACTCGAAAAATAACTAAAATAATATTCTTGAGAAGAGTTTTACTTTGCAACCTATTGTGTCAAACGGAAAATAAATTTTATCATGAAATTGTTTTTTTTTATTAAAATAAGTATCGGAATTATTACAAAAGTTTCAAATAATGTTGCAAATGGAGATGTCCTGACTACAATGTTTTCAATAATTTGCAACTGTCTGCAAACGAAATAAGGAAAAAAAAAAATATTTTCATTCGTACTCTACCAAAAAAAGCAAATTCTGAAATCGGGCACACAACTCATTTTACCAATTGGTGGCAGTATAATAATTTGCAAACTATGATACAATGCGGAACATTAGAAATTAAAAAAATATTTGTTTTTACAACACCTATGTTATCTGCATAATAAAGATTTTTATATACCTAATAAATGACATTCATTGTGTTATCAAGTTAAATATCGACCAAGAAGAAGCTCGTCATCGATAGGTGAAATCATTCAATGTTGAAAGTTAACGTTTTCATATTACAATTAAGAATTTGCATAAAAAATCCTCTGAGTACGTTTGATGGAGGATAGAGAATCTCTCGACACGTTTTCATAATTTTCTTGATTCATTACAAAATGGAAGAAATATTGAGAATTAAAAAACACTCGTACAGTTGTATTAAAAGAGCAAACAATAGCGCGTCACAGGAAACAGTCGAATTTCTTCCTCACCCTGCCCAGGTCGTGTTTGTAGGCATATATTTATCAAGAGTGGGAGGCAGATAGTGAACTGTTTGGACATTGGCAACACAGCTCTCGTTCTCGATTTATTTTGGATTTGGGTATTCATTCGAATCGATTGCTGGATGGAAGCAGTGGCGCCGACAAAAGTTCACACAAACTGAACAGCCGATTTATTTCATTATTTGTTTTTCAATGCTATTTTCTGAAGGATGGAAATCAAGTTTTTAACGGCCATATAAATTATTTTTCAATTACTCAATGCTAGAGTCGAAATGTATTGCGAAAAACTCAGTAATTTCAAATGATACAAAGGGTGTGTTTCGTTCTCCCTTTGGAATTGATTCTCAAGGGTAACTGGGGCCGAAGATATTAATTCATTGTCAAAATTAAAAGATTTTGTGATTATATTTCGATTCTATCCAAAATTGTTATCTGCAGAATTTTGGGATCGCAATAAGTTATGAATTATGTTTCTAAATTCGAGAATTTAATATGGCGGATGAAGTTTTGTGATCTATGTTTTCATTTGTATAGGAGAGTTCGATGTCGATGATAATGGATTTTTTTATCAAAATTCAAGGTGGCGGACGGTTTTTTTACTAAAGGTTCGATTGATACTTTTGAAAATTGATATCCTATGGTTTTTGAGGTCTAGAATAATGGATTCCATGTTGAAATCACGTAAATTAAGGGGGTAAAAATAAAATAAATATGACACTAACATTTATTCAAATGTACTAAAATTAAAGTTATTCTGTGTTCAAACTAAATTGGTCGCATGACAAACTTCTGAGTCTGTAATAACCGGTTATCAGATGAGAATATCATCACAAATCTAACAAACTATGATTTTTTTCAGTGCATCTGAACAAAAGCTTGTCTTGGAAGGGTTTTTTATTTTTACAATTTTGTCAGCTTTCTGTCTTCAATCAGATACAAATTTCCGATCGTAAAATCGTTTTTTTCCAAAAATCAATGATTTCATGAAAGATATATTTTTTGTATGGACTCGGTTGTCCCATAAAAATCATTTTCTAAAAAAAAATCGTTAAAATAAACTGAAGGCATAAAACTTTTAACCTACAACTGTGTTACGTCCCCTCTTTATTTCAAAATTTATATGAATCAAGAAAATGATTCTTACGTGTCGATTACATTTCAATCCTCCATTCGAATTCAATGGGATTTTTCATGCCAAACCACAATTGGAGTAAGAAAGGTACATTATAATTCAAGAAATAAATACCTGTAAAAATTAAATTTGAGATGTAATATCAATCTCACAAATTTTTATTTTTCGGCAACGTTTCTGTTTCAATGAAAATTTTGTACTTGCGAGATTTACAATCGATAACGCTTTGATATCCTTACTTCCATAGAGCATCGATTATTCATTTAAAATCTCTTCGATTTTATAAAGCATTTATTTTAAATGAAGAATGATTGTATGTCGTTTCTAATACAATAAAAGATTAATGTCTTCCAATAATTTTTTGGCCGAATTTAGCAAAATTTTGTACTATTTCGATTGTTGCATTCAAAAATGTTGGATTCATTTTATTTCGATGATTGGTCGAAAACAGTGATTGTTTCTAAGGTTAATAATTTGTTTAAAATTTTGTAGTGGTTAACTACGTAACCGTGTCATTTTTCGGTTGCAATTTCAATCAACCAGTACGAAATATAACAGATATACGCGATGGATAATCAAGTATTTAACTGGACCACTGTAGGCATATGTCGGTCGAATATATATATACATAGTGTTGTCCATCCTTGCACTTCTCCACCGTACTGATGAAAAGTTACGCTATTATGGTGTATGAGGCGTACCACTCGATATGATTCAGTCAAACTTATGCATCAGAAAACAAGCAGTTTATACAGATCTGGAATATCGCCATATAGTTCCAGTCGACCAGTACAAAATATAACAGATATACGCAATGGATAATCAAGTATTCAACTGGACCACTGTAGAATGTTGTGGTCCAGTTAAATACTTGATTTTCATCGCGTATAATATCTGCTATATTTTGTACTGGTCGACTGGAACGATATTCCCATAATTCCAGATCTGTATAAACGAATCACATTTTGACTTTACATGGAGTACCTCAATGGTCCGTTCTAGAACCTTTATAATTTATTATTTACGAAAACGATCTATTTGCATTTTACGTGCCCGAATGAATGTGTGGCTTATGCTAATAACACAATTTTATTCGAATGCAGAAAGTATCTATATCACTAAGGCGGATTTTCTCTCAATAAATCAGAAAATTGGTTCAGTGCCAATAGCCTCAAATTAAACAACTGGTTTTTACCAAAAATGCAGGTAATGGCAAAAGTGTTAAACTTCTTGGCATGTTTATTGATGACAAACTGTCTTGGTCTCTCATATAGATCAGCTATGTCATAAATTATCAAGTTTAATATATTTGTTACGTAACATGAAAAACCAGTTCGGCAGGCTATTAATACTATGAGAATGTCTATCAGAAAATAAAAGCAGTCATATGGTAGGTTATCAAGGAGAGGTCCAAATCAGATTCACAAATATTTTTTCCTAAAGATAATCCTACAAATCACGTCTTCATTAATGCATCCAATGGTATAAAACCAGCCATTGTTAGTAATTTGTATCGTAGTCATTGCATAAAATATAAAACCACTATTTTTCAGTCCTATCACAACTGATAAAATATCAACAATTATTAGATGTATGAAAAAAAAGGTATGGTATTACAATATCTATTGGTATCACAAAAACACGTTCACATCTCAACTCTTATAGCTGATCCTCTGAATTATTTGATAAGTAATTTCTTATAAAATGCTATTTTTCCAAATTTGTTGAAATCTACAGTTAAAAAAAGTTCTATATTGTCAAATTATCGTCTGTTTTTCAAAACTATTGGAATATGTTGTGGCAAAGAAACTTTGAATAAACTTTATTAATATGGTATTGGAGTAAACGTTTTTAAATGGTTAAACTTGTACCTAACAGTAGACCACATATTTCCAGGGGATTGCAGCAGGGAAGCATTTATGATTTTCCTATACCTATCTAATATAATTCCGAAAGAAAACACAGCACATTGTGAATGATCCTGATGAAGAAATGTATTAATAATCGGGGAAAAAACATCGCTGACCTAACAGATACAGCAAGCATTTTGATGAACTCTATCAAATTGTGGTTTTCAGAAAACAAACTTTTTTGAAACAGGAGTTTGTCTCAGTTTGAATAATCAAATAGTAAACTTATCAACAACTGTCAAATTTTTGGCTTAAAAATTGTCTTTTTCTTGTCTCATATCGATCATTTGGTAAATACGCCATCATCTACAACATTTGCATTAAGAATACTAAAAAAATATGTAGATTATCATGTTCTCAGAACTGTTATACCCTCTTTTTTATTCAACTCTCAAATTTGGAATTTTAACATGGGGTCGCACCTCTTCTGTTTGCCAAAAAAAAATATGCTTAATATGAGGCCAAATGATTTTTGCAGAAACAGCTTCAAGATCCATAAGATTTCGAGTTTTACTGCCATGAGTTTGAAACTGACTCAAAAAGTCATTGATATAATTTTAATACAGAGCTTCTTATAAATTAACTTGTTCCATATGGGGGGATTGGCGCGGTGGGTTAGCGTCCGACTCATGATCGAAAGGTCGTGAGTTCGATTCTCGGCCAGGGCAGAAATTTTTCTATTTAATTAGAGAGAATTAAATGTTAAATTTCGTAGCCGGGCCGAGGATGGTCCTCGACGATTCGCTGTTGCGTTCAAATTAACAGTGCTGCTCCTAGGTGGCGTATGGAGTTAGTAACAAGGCCTACCTAGAACACTGTGTGAATGATACATTCTATGTTTTAATAATATTCAACTTGTGTCTGGCCGAATGACGAAATGTCCAAGCCAAAAAAAAAAAAAAAAAAAAACTTGTTCCATATATTTATCTGGATATTCAGGTTGTTTGCCTCTTTTTCTAAACCTGGCGAGACCGGGTCACTAATTTTTTGGGTTGTGCTTTTATCTATTGAAATCAAATACTATGTAAATACTGCAACGTCAGGGATGAACCATGACTGGGAAAAAATAACATGCGATATCGTTTCTTCACATTGTGACATCACAGGGAGTTATCTGACCAGTAATTGAGTTTGAAGGGGATTATTGCTTCAAATATTGGAAATTTTCAGGTTGCATAACTGACTTTGTTCCATTTCAACTTTTGAACTTTTTTCAGGAAAACGCAGTACCTTCACACCAAGACTTGGGAGGAACGTAGAAGATGATATTCCAGGTAATGAAAAATGGTTAGAAGATAGTGACAGTCCAGCAGAGTACATGATTCAAAGATCGCCACCATTTGCGCCAAGGCTGGGAAGAAGATCCCCATATTCACCACGATTGGGCAGAGAGATCAACTGAGGCGGATAGTTGAATATTTTGAAAATATGTTGATGTTTCTGCGATTCTGCAAATATAAAATAGTAATTTTATAAAATATGAATAATTGACATAACTCGTAATGATATAACTGGTATTGGTAACATATTTAAGTTATATTGAGAGAAATAACAATATACAATTTTTGCAATGAAAATAGTGTTTTATTCCTCTTCGGTCCCTAACAATATTATGTATGGACACGTCAACATAATCGATATTTCCTAAAATTAAAATTGACTTCACAAGTAGAAAAAAGGTGATTTTATTTAAAAAATGCTAGTCAATGTTTCACATTTTTAGTCCTTTAAATTCAATATAATAAAAAATAGTCGCGAAAAATATATACCTAAATCTGTATAACTCACAAAAATGCCATTTTGAAACGATTAAATCGGTCCCAAGAAAATCTCTTAATAAGTGGTATTATGAAACGGTGCAACAACTTTGATTAACAGTATAGGGGTATAACTTCTTAGCAATTTCTTCCCAGGCATGATTTTTTAATTTTTACGATAATATATGGAATGCATGGTATCCCACAAATTATATTTTTCTCGATGAATTCCTTTAAAATTTAGAATTTTGTCTAGAAAATTATTTAAACTGAATTAACACACGTCGGTTCACATATGAGGAAGTTCATTCCAAAACTCACCTTACCCACTTTTTAATAAATATGAGTTAGTGGTGTCTGTACATTCAACATGTACAGACTGTATCCTGAACAGATCATAATGTTCCAAAACTTTCTTTGATGCGACTACGAAATACCGACAACTGATGCGACACTGCGATGTTCTGTTCGGGATAAAAGGAATCTGCCCACGAAGTTTTTGTTTCAGGCCTATTTTGACTCACTCTGTACACTATGTTTTGAGAACCTTCCCTGAGTCTGCAGAATTACTAATAGTCGGGAGGCAGTAAGTAAACAGTTTTAGAAAATTATTTTCCCAGTCAGCGGGTAGCCATAGCCATAGTTAGTGATGAAAATTGACAAATCGCACGTCTACTAAAGAGTGATAATCTGAGTCAGTAAAAAATCAGTCTGACTGTTTTGTAGGTACCTACTTGGTGCGAATTTACACGATCCAATAAAATTGATCAATAATTTGAACAATAAAATTGACCAATATGGGTTATATTTACACCTGACAATTTATTGGTCAATTTTGGTAAGAGTTTTTACTCAGGAATACCAACATACTGACAAGAAATGGTTCAACTATAGGAAAAGTTCCGAATATCATTCAATAGCTTATTGAATTGACTGATCCATTCTTAAATATCGTTTGAATTGATTAGGATCTGCACTCAGGAGTTTTTCGTGAACTAATGTCAAGTTTCCTTCCCCTCTTTTCTCATTCCAAGCTCTAATCCACCATCTTCTACATCTCTGTCTTTTATATTCAGCAATGCACATTGCTGCAAATGTAATGCAACGTAAATTATGTTTTTTTTTCGCACAATCATTTTTCTCCCGGTTAGGGTAGGGTATGTGAAATCGCGTAAATAATAATATAACCTGAAAATTTCTGTTCTAGCAGGCATCCGATTCATGGCCGAAAGTTACTGCAAATTGTCACTAAAAATTGATGAAAAATTGGAACCGATTCTAAACTCATCAATTTATTGGTCAAGTTCAAATTGACGACAATTTTCTGTTTACACCTATCAATAAAATTCAAGGTCACAAAATTGACCAATTTATTGGATCGTGTAAATTCGCACTTATGGAAAATAGACACGTAAATACCTATCCTGCAAATTCATGATTTATCTGAATATTTTTTGTTCGCGCCGATGCAGGACCGGCAGTATTATTTTCGCAGTCCTAAAAAATTATCTGATGCTATTCGCAAACCAAAACCTCACCAGAATCACCATTTGCTCATTTTGAACTAACCCCGTGTTAAGTTCCTTTATCCTGCATCGAAAAAGCAGATCCTAATAGTGAGTAAGTAAGTGAGTAAGTAAGTAATAATTTTAGCTTAGAAATGCATATCTAACACGTTGGCTAATCGAATATGAGCCAAATTTTCTCAATATAGTGGCTTAAAAATATTTTGAACTTCTACAGTATGTCAACTCGATAATTTTTATATTTATGAATACTTGTCTGTTTTTTTTTAATAATTTCACGATAAAGTATGGATTTGTTCTGTACTCACTCAAGTGTTAAGTGTGACCCACACAACCCATAATTATATATTTTACGACTAGAACGCGTATTCTCATTGGTCCGTACCTGAAAATGAATAGAACAACGCTGCAACCTAGATAAATATATGCATGTTACGGAGATCCGCAAAACTCACGAGTTTGTTTGTAAATTGAATCAATTCGTCAAAAAAAATTGTAAAAACGAGTTATGAGTAAATAAGAACAGGTTGTTGATCAGGAAAATAGCCCACAAATCCATGTACCTGTTCATTTTAATCACTTATTATTTTTGGTATGCAAATTTTCAAATTCAACACCAACGTCTCATCTTCAAGAAACGCCTATGCAATTCACGGCGCTACTGTTTATGACAAGCTTAAATACTGTTCGTTTGTCATACTCGAATCTGATTTGAGCAATATTTGGTTGATGGTTTGTTCCACGCAATAGTTCCCCACATGTTACCAACTTCTCTGCTTCTTCAATTGTAATCATTTCATCAGGGTTGTGTAGAGAATAAAAAATTGAATACACTAGATTATTTATTTTTAGTCCCGAAGTGTTTATATTTTTATGTCTAAAATGTTATATTAATAGGCAAGGTTGTGTCTATATCTCGAGTGTTGGTGCCTGTCCAAATCGGATTCGTGCATTATCGACTGTCATCTGTCCATTTGAACCTTAAAGGCGGCCTTCCATACCAGCTTTTAGCGTCAACTTTTTTTGAAAGAAGTACTGCTATTTCCAAAAAAAACGCGGGTTTTTACGTCAACTGTCAATTAATGCTTAATGTCCAAGTTAAAGTTAATAGAAAATTTAATATTTCTCATTGTGTTTTACTTCCCAGTTGTCACAAACTCGCCAAACCAAAAGGCACTTCTATATTTTATATTTTTTTGGTTATATTTGTTTATAGAAAAGGAGAGCAATATGTTTATAAACAAAAGATGGTCAACAACTTGACGCTGAAAGTAAAACTTGAACCAACAAATAGCAGCATGAACTTGAAAAAGCGGTGGCTAGTTTTGAAGAACTCTGATTGGCTGGAAGCAAGAGGCCAGCTAAAAGCTGGTATGGAAGGTTGCCTTAAGGCCGAAGAACGCCACTTCTTTCTCTTGTTGCTTGACTTCAGTTGTTGTCAGTTGCGTTGTGTTGTGTATTCCTTTATTCAATCTTTTTTCACAAAATATGACGACTTTACTCCCTAAAGATATTCCTGGAGCAGTTCTTCAGGATGGATTGTCCTTGGAAGAGCTCTCTGTCTTTCTATAGGAGAATTATTCATCCTATACGACCCCTATCGGAGGTGAACTGAACTGTTCATATTACCGTCATATGACTGTTGTGTTATTTTCACGATATGCTGTGTGAATAGTGAATACTATCCACCACTTCACTGAAGAAACCTAAATGTTGTTAAACGCACAAATATTTCTGATACCTTCTTTTTGCCGCTTTTTGATACATTCTTTTTGGCGCCCTCATCGGTCGATTTTCTTCCCTGTTGAGGAGATGTCTTGAGCTCAGGGGTTTCAAAAGTGTTCTTCTTTATCAGTAGACACAGAACGAGAATTTTACAAAAACGCTTGTCATTGTTTTGCGCTACCAACTGTTCACATTCTTAGACACAAAATCTCTATGAATGACACATTTGATATAAAAAATTTATAAGTGCTTCATGACCAAAAGTAATTGAATCAGTTTATCAAATTTGTTATTTTCCATAGAACCAAAGTCAAACAATTGCCATGTTTTTCGGACACTTTATCGTGTATAACCTGTGAATATGAAGGTTTCAATGTATTAAAAAAAACATTTTCATTTATTAATTTACGATCAGTTTTATATAGTTTTAATTGTTTTATACTAACAATAAAATAATAATACAGTCAAATTATCAAAAATATATGATGTTATCAGTAAAAATAACAAGCAACAAACGCTGTTGTTATGGGATATATCGCAGCGATACACGTAATAAAACATTTTCGAAGAACTTGTATTATTTTATCTCGAATATCGTCGAAAACTAATTAAATCGTTACCCCTATAATTCACCAAAAAAACGAAATCGTCCGATCGCCTTCAGCTTAGGAGCAGTATGTAGAAAATGTGTACTTCAGTAGTGTATGGACCCTTCATTTCAAATTTAGATAATATATGGATCTTTCATCCCAAATATAGGTAATGTATGGATCCTTTATAGGTAGTGTATGGATCTTTTAGTTGGAAGTGGGTCGTATCTCAAGAACGAAAAGAGTTATTAGAGTAATTCCGCGAACGGCAATCGATTCAGGATGGTTGATTTAGTGTATGCTCATAATTTCAAGACGACTCTCAGAAAAAAAACTCGAAAAAATCGCACAAGGTATACCCATGAAATTCACCAAAAAAACGAAATCGTCCTATTGCCTCCAGATTAAAGCAGAATGTAGAAAACATCATGGAGATTCCAAAAATATGTACTTCCGTAGTGTATGACCCTTCATTTCGAATTTAAATGATATGTGGACCTTTCATTTCAAATATAGGTAGTGTATGGATCCTTTATTTTAGTTTCAGTTGGAAGTGGGTCGTATCTCAAGAACGAAAAGAGTTAGAGTAATTTCGCAAACGGCATTCGATTCAGAATGGTTGATTTAGATATGCTCATAATTTCAAGACGACTCTCAGAAAAAAAAAAATCTCGAAAAAATCGCACAATACCCATGAAATTCACCAAGAAAACGAAATCGTCCTATTGCCTTCAGATTAAAGCAGAATGTAGAAAACATCATGGAGATTCCAAAAATATGTACTTTAGTAGTGTATGACCCTTCATTTCGAATTTAAATAATATATGGATCTTTCATTTCAAATATAGGTAGTGTATGGATCCTTTATTTTAGTTTTAGTTGGAAGTGGGTCGTATCTCAAGAACGAAAAGAGTTAGAGTAATTTTGCAAACGGCATTCGATTCAGAATGGTTGTTTTAGTGTATGCTCATAATTTCAAGACGATTCTCAGAAGAAAAAAAAATCTCGAAAAAATCGCACCCATGAAATTCACCAAAAAAACGAAATCATCCTATTGCCTTCAGATTAAAGCAGAATGTAGAAAACATCATGGAGATACCAAAAATATGTGTATGGACCCTTTATTCGAAATTTAGATAATTTATGGATATAAATATATCGATCCTTTATTTTAGTGTTAGTTGGAAGAGTACCCTCTTCCAGACTAATTTTTCTTCAGAAGCAAAAGTCGACATGATTAACTTTTATTGTCATTTGTCAAATAGGTGTCTAGGCACATGCGCGTTTTATATGTCGTCTAATCATATGCATAAATATTGAAATTTGCCAACTTTGAAGGTCATAATCTTATGATAATGATTGAGACTAAAACTAAAAAAATTGCACAAATGCTCCTTCCCTCCAATTGAAATGTACAAATTCAACTCAATTTTATGATTCAGACAGAGACTGTGACTATGACTATAATAGTGATATTGTTGCATAAATTGGCCCTAAATTGTTAATGTAACAGTTTGTTTTGTAACCTCAATTTTTTTATAGGTAATAGTAGCAAAGATCTGTTTAGCTTTACCATTAATAATTTGTATTTTTCGATTATTTATCTTTATTTTTCATTTAATTGCACTAATAATAAGGGTAATGACCCGTGTTGTCCAGCCATATTTACTAAAAGTGTCCGCTTTTTTAACATGGCGGAAGCACTTGTGCATAACGAGTCGAGGAAAGGCAGAATATTTTTTTTAAAGTGGCAACTTGTGCGGAACTCCCCAATTCGGATAATTATCCGAAAAGTGGCAACGCTGCATGTCCCCACTATTTCCAGTTTCCTTAGATCATAGTAGCTCCATCTGTCGTTCAAGGTGGATTGAAATATCCGAACAAAACTAGAGTACTCGACATTTTTCGTCGTTTTTTCGTTTCTTTGGTTCGCGTACTGAACTGGCTTGATGTCTTGTTTGACAACATAAGAAAGGTGATTGCGTTCGATATATAATTTCGGCCAGGTTAAATAGCATTTTCGGGGAAACAAACCGTTATCCTCCAACTGAACGTAATAAGAGATCGTAATTTCTCTTGAAACTCCCATCGTGGCGCTTCGAACATTGGTGAGCAGCGATTTTTTTTGTTGTGCTACTTGTCTAAAATGGAGGAGAATGTGCTGCATAATATACCTACGGAGTCGCATATTTTTAATTTTCATTTTAGACTATGAAAATGCCAGGAAATCAGTCCAATGATAACGGTTTATACGACTATGAAGACAACTCCTACTTTTCTGAAGGAATAGAAAACAATGTTGAAGAGTTCAATGCTGCCCCCGAAACTGACTTTTCAGAGTACCTCTGGATGGAGAACGAGGAAGAGTTCGATAAGGAGGTGAGAGACATGAGAAAAATTTAGTATCCTGAAAATTTCATGGAAAATTATGATTTAGGTAATGCAGCGATTGGAGGAAGAAGCTCTAATGGAAGAATGTATGGAAGCATTCATGAATGATGAAACTAATACTGGAAACACGAATACTCAGCAATGGTGAGTATTGGCAATGCCAATTTAAAATACCATTTTTATTAGTACACTAGCTGACCCAACAGATGTCCTGTCCAAATTTCTATTTACTGATTTTTTTTTTGCCTGAAAACTTTTGTCTACGTAGAATTTGTTTTTCTTTGTGTTCCATCTAGGTCATGCCTGTGACTCTGCCCGCTTTCCGTTATCCTGTTTTACCGTTATTCCCCTTATTACGATTTCCCTTTATTCCGTTATTGATAGCGCAAAAATAATTCAAATATCTGTGTATACCAATTTTCATGGCGATCGGTTGGACGGGATAGAAGTTGATGCCCTGCAGCGCCATCTCGTGGCAAGAGTACATTAAAAAACTTAATTTTTGCAGTTTTCCGAATTTTTTTCATTTTATTAATTTCGATTTTTTTTTCCCAAAAATCTTTTTTTATTTTTTTTTTTTAAATTTTTAAAACTTATCATTTTTTCCAATTTTTTTTAGTCATTCATGAAATCTTATTGAATTCTGACAAAAATGTATAATCTCTGACCTCAAAAAAACCCACACACCAATTTTGAATGGAATCGGGTTATAATCACAAAACTCTTCGCTATCTTGAATTCGTGTATTTTGACAATAAAACATGATCTCCGACCCCAAAAACCCCATTTTGGAATCGGGCTATAACCACAAAACTCGTCGCCATATTGAAGCTGCCATCTTAAAATTATGAATTTTGACAAAAACATCATGATGTCCGATCTCAAAAACCCCCACACACCAATTTTGAATGGAATCGGGCTATTATCACAAAACTCGTCGCCATCTTGGAGCCGCCATCTTGAATTCGTGGATTTTGACAAAAAAAACATCTCAGACCCCAAAAACCCTCACATACCAATATTGAATAGAATCGGACCATAATCACATATCGTCCGCCATCTTCGAGCCGCCATTTTGATTATATGAATTTTGACAAAAAATTCATGATCTTCGACCCCAAATATCCCCACATTCAAATTTTGAATCGAATCGGACCATAAACACAAATCTCGTTAGCCATCTTAAAGCCGCCATTTTGTTTTTTCCTCTAACAAAATTTATATAATGCATAGTCACCGGAATTATGAACACCTGCCAAATTTCACGTTAATGGGTCAAAATTCACTTGCAAGATTTGAACTGAATATATATACAAATGTGAAGTTAAATTAAAAGTTTGTAACAAAGCACTTTCCGGGCAACTTTTCCCTAAAAACCTTCCTCAGACTATTATGAACATTTTGAAAAAAATAGCGTTCTGAAGTAATGCGCTTAGCAACACAATTTGACATTCGTTTTTATCATTATATAGATTGAGCAATGGTTGACCAGTGAATTTGTCAGGTGTTTTTCAGGAAGTGTCTCAATCCATTGATTTGTGAAAATAAGTGGCCAAGGTTATTAGAATTGTTTTGCTAATTTTTATTTATGACATTGGTAAACCCACTTGATAATGTTATTTCATTTTTTTTATCACCAATATCTAAGTGAAGATATCAATAAGTGTAGGTAATCAGCAATATTGTTTCTATTAAAGGTCAATGCTTCATTGATTTGATATTTCAGAGTGCATGCACCTGTTTTTTATTCAAAGTTGTTTAACTAGCAAATTGAAGGCAAGAATTCACAAGTCACCTTGATGTTAGTAAGAATACCAATGAGATACACCTCCAACTTTCTCTTTAGTCCCCTAAAATCAGACAACAAATATCAAATGATCAGTATTTAGTTTGGCAGGAGCAACAGGAAAAATCTTTTTGGAAAGGCTTGCTTGGTCTCTGATAAAAGTTGGAATTGTGTGTATTTTTTGTGATTTCATACGGTTCCATAAGGAGGTCACATGCCATAGGAAATTACCATATTAATCTAATAAATAGAAACAATTTTTACCAAAATCTAACAAACCGTTGAAATTCTGGATTCACGTAGTTAAATGTATCCATTAAGCAATGCCACGGCCCTAAAATAAAGAAATTCAAAAACTTTTTGAATTTTCTTATATTTAGGTGTAACTACAAACATAATGAAGATACAGAAAAATGTTTGAAACAAAAGTTGTAGCTCGTGATCTTCTCTACAAAAATGGTTTCTATCAAAATTTTGATAAATATATATATATATATATATATATATATATATATACAGGGTGTTATGTAAGTACGTGGCCAAACTCGAAGAGGTGATTCTTTGAGTGATTCTAAGACGAAAAGTTTATATAACCAAAGGTCCGGTAATGCTTTGTTTTCAACATACAGGGTGTCAACATTTTTAAAAGAAATAGTTTTTTTCTAAATATTTTGATAATTCTTTAGCCGATTTTGTTGAAATTTGGGGCTAGTAAGGGGCTAATTTAGCCCTAACTAGATTGAAATCATCATGTCCAGTGGCGTCCCGGAAGGCACCTTAACCAATATTTTTGACCAAAAAAATGTGCGCTACTGATTTTTTGCAATTTTTGTATTTTTTTTCGCATTAATTAACTGAAACTACAACTTTTTTATTTTTAGCATTTTTTTCGTATCTTGCTTTGTTTTTGAGAAAAAACATAAAAATCACTTTATTGCATGTCCCTGGGACAACATAATAAAAAAATTGAACCACCAAACCATCAAAAACTGGGGTGTACTTGTTATTTTTCAAAAGTAATGCAAGCAATAAATTTTTTTTATTAATTATTAAGAAATATTTTTATTGTTGTCCATGGATATGCAATAACGAGATTTTTGTTTATGATTAAACAATTGAAATTACACGAAAGTCATCTTTTGAATTCTCAGATTAACTATTTTTGATGAAACAAAGAACGTTAATTATTACTGTAGTGTTTTGAAAGTAAAGTTAGAGTGCCATGGAAGGAAAAACAATTTTCAACAAATTTGACTTTGACATAACTTGAAACGGTGCATACGGGATACGTAATTATTTGAAGTGTTTTTAAGAGTTTTAGGCTATAAAATTCGTTACTGATATTAGAAAATGGTTCGGTTTACAAACTCAGAAATGGCCGATATGCATTTTGTCTATGGAATGGCCCAAGGCAAATCCAGAGCGGCTAGACGCATTTATCAAGAACGATATCCTCATCGCATTGTACCAAATAGACAAACATTTGTAAGAATACACGAACGTAAGGCTGTGCGAATCAGGCACCTTCCAAAGGTCCGCTGCTCTTATTAGGACACCTGCAACGGTAAGAACAGTGGAGCTGGAGGAAGTAGTTTTACGTGAAGTTGAGCGTAGCCCCGATACAAGTACACGCACAATTGCACAACAATTAAACATTTCTCACTTTACTGTATGGAAGATTTTAAGGGACTATCAACTGTATCCTTACCACATACAGCGTGTGCAAGCGTTATTACCTGCGGATTTTCCCAAGCGAGTTGTTTATTCTACTTGGTTTTTACAACAACAGGCAGCATCTCCGACATTTCTATCATCCTTTTTAAAACTCCAGTCAACACTGAAGAAGAATTAATCCAACGGATACGGGATTCATGTGATCAGATAAGACATACGCCGGAAATATTTCAACCTGTTCGGCAATCGATGTTAAGACGAGGTAATGCTTGCATTGAAGTTGAAGGAGGACATCTTGAGCAACTATTGTAAGTTTTGTGATACTTATTGTTGAATGTTTTCTTACTGAAAAAAAATGCGTACCATTTGTTTAAGTGTGGTTTTAATAAAGGGTTCTTCTTGTTTCATGGTTTTTTTTTATTTCCGGCGTTACCACATAACAATAAAGTGATTTTTATTTTTTTTCTCAAAAACAAAGCAAGATACGAAAAAATGCTAAAAATAACAAACAATTGTAAATAAAAAAATCAGTGGCGCACATTGTTTTGGTCAAAAATATTGGTTAGGGTGCCTTCCGGGACGCCACTGGACATAATTTTAATCTAGTTAGGGCTAAATTAGCCCCTTGCTACCCCAAATAACTCTGCCAAATTTTAACAAAATCGGCTAAAGGATTATGAAGATATTTAGGAAAAATCTATGTCTTTTAAAAATGTTGACACCTGTATCTTGAAAACGAAGCATTACCGGACCTATGTTTATATGAACTTTTCGTCTTAGAATGACTCATAGAATCACCCCTTCAAGTTTGCCCAGGTACTTACATAACACCCTGTATATATATATATATATATATATATATATATTTCTATTTCGAAGTTCTAGACAAAATAAATTGGTATTTTCCTTCAACATCAAAATTCCTAATTTTTATGCCTATAAAGTATGTATTCATATGTATTTCGCCGTTTACTAGGAAATACTCTTTTCTTTGATATTTGATCCAACATGACTCAAAAATCGGGCTAAAATGGACCCAAAACGTTCGTTATTGTCTCAAAAATGACAGTTTTTATGGATTTCTCCTCAGTATCCACTGTAATCGAAATGGTAAGGACATTTTCGAACTTAGAGGGTAGAATTACATAAGAATGAAAGTTTCTTAGGTTTAACAGGGAAAAGATTTGACAAATGTGACCGAAAATTTCAGGAAAATCTTCAGTAGAATAGAATATATGTTTATTATTCACTTAGTGAGAAGTAACAGAGTATAAAATAAAGTAGAATATTTCCAATAAACATAAATTGACTTCAAAAGTCGAAATTTGTGGGGAGCGTGTACAAATCAGACATTAAGAATTTATAAAATAGTAGGAAAAATGTAAATGTAGGAAAAGATAACTTAATTGTGCTATAAAATTGATTGAGGGCCGTTCGCACAGGTTCACCTCAAAAATTATCCTTAGCTAAGTACTCGAGGAGCTTAAGGTGTACCTTAAATTTAATCCGGTTTGCAACAGTCGTTCTTTGAAGAAACTTAGCTAAGCCTAACTATGAGCTGACAACACAGCTGAAAACTAGTAATTTTTGGATTTTTTTCATATTTCATTCAAGTTTGACACTGACACCTGACAGTGACATGGCTGACAAAATTCGAATTTCTCATTAATTTTATTTTTTAATTTGAAATGAGTGCCGACGTTATTAGAAAATGGGCCGCCAATTTTTCAACTTTAGAAAAAACTGTTCTTTTGAACATCATTAACACTTATAAATCTATTATTGAATGTAAGGAAAACGGACGGGACGACTTGGAGGCAGAAAGACGAGTCGTGAAATAAAATATGTGCAGTGTTCAATTCTAATTGTCTTTTCGTTATGCGTGAAACGGTTGACAAATGGACACCTCCGAAGTCCCCAATACAAGATAGGTGGCTTCCTGTAGCACACAACCGCAAAAATATCAAAAGTTGGTTCATTGGTGCCCACTGTTGCTGTAAACAGAAGAGCGACCTATGATATTGCCACAAATAATCTCTATTTCATTAATGATATATAAATACTACTTACAAATCGTAAGGATGCTCGATTTCAACTTCAATTTCGTTCAGTATTAAAATTGCTGTGGGCTTTGTAACTCGAAACCTTTTGAAAAACGTCAGGTCGTCAAAACTATTGTGATAGTCTGCTTGATTATAGACTCGTCTTGGAATTCCATGAATTATTTAATTCAAATCATCAAGATCATCGTCTTCATCTACAATAATCGCGCGTAAAAAATCCATTTCATTCACAAGTCGATCAACAACAGAATTGCATAATTAATAAATGAACTTAAGATAACCTCACTTTCTCTATTACGAGAAAAGCCTAAGAAACCTAAACCAGAAATTCTGCAGCTTACCTACGCTGTGATTTAAGCCGAGCTTATGTGTCAATTGACAACTGTGCAACGAAATATATAAATCAAAGGTTCACTTATGGTTAAGCTTAGCTTGACTTCTATTAAGTAGAACCTGTGCAAATGGCCCTGAAAGTCTAAACTAGAGATAAAAGTCTAGATAATTAGTCTATAGATTAAATATTTGTATTGTATACAGAGGCAAAATACATTTATAAACTGAGAGTATGCTATGAGGTATAAATATTTAATATTCTTTTAACGTAATTCTATTAAATTGTGAATGGATTCACATGTTTGGGACATGATGAATTTTTTCAGTTCTTTTTTTGAATATTGAGGGGGATATAATATTTTCAATCATTTCTGGTAAGTGATTGTAGAACTTCGGGCTGAGATACTTAAAGCATTTTTGTCCCATGGTTTTAGTAACTCACCATTATCTCTCAACATGCGATTTTTATTTTTCGTACAGTGGAAGGCAGAGAAGTAGGGAAAAGTTGGGATAAAAGATGGAGATCAGAAAATGTAACATATTAACAGGTTCGTTGCGGACTTAATAATAGGAATGTGCCCCGGTGCTAATATAATTTTTTTTAACACTTTTTAGGTGCTTCAATTTTAAACTTACCTGATTCATTCGTCTACTCAGCATCTCTGTCTAAAATATATTCCTCGTCTGATGAAATATATTCTTCCTCACTATCTGAATGTAATAAAAAATATTCAAGTACCGCTTCTGTTAACTTTCCATTATTTTTTACTATTATTTTTCGCCGCTTTCGTCGAGAACAACCCGACTCTGCGAGCCAGAATAAAAGGAAGTAACAAAACTGAAAACTGTGACGTAATTTCCGTTACCACATACTTCTACATGCTATTGCAGAAAATACAGTTGCAACTCTCGTACTTATAAAATATCATATAGATAATACGGTTGCAACTCTCGTACTCATAAAATATCATATAGATAAATGGGAAGGGTATATAAAGCGCGGATCCGGTCCGTTATCATTGGAAAATAACAGCCTTAAGTAATAATAAGATCTAGTAACACCGTAACAAAAATGTTACATTTGTAACACATAGAACAACGCTGACTGTGAGCAGAGGGCCACGTGAAAAGAAGAAATAGTGCCATGTTTTTAGAACAGGACGCATGCCCTAGCCACTGCTCACTGATTTTAAACCTGAGTTCGTCGACCTCCTCTTTTTTCCTGTAACAATAGCCCCATCCCCACGGCATACAATCGTTTCCATACAGGGTGTTTCCTAACTACGGTACGAAACTTCAGGGGGTGATTCGTTAGGTCATTTGACAAAAAAAAGTTCCTATGAACATATGTCCGGAGTTGCTTCGTTTCTGAGATACAGGGCGTTGAAGTATTAAAAAAAAAAGTATTTATAAAATATCCTGAATATCCTGAAACCGATGTGGTTGAAATGTGGTACAGCTATTTGAGGTAATAAGGCAATTATTTGGCCCCAAGTAGGTCCAGGGGCGTCTCAGTGGGCACCACAGCCAACGATACTGAGAAAAAAAAAGTACTTTTTTTTTGTAGTATTTTATTTTTTCAGATTAAACAACTGAAAATACAACTCTTTGGTCCCTTGTGTTTTATTCATATCAAGCTTCGTTTTCGAGAAAAAATACTTAAACTTATTCTACAAATTATCCATGGACAACATAAAATACAAACCTAAAGTAAAAAATAAACTATTTCGACCTTAAAGTAAATGAGCAAAATGTCCACCATCTGATAAAATACACGACTGCAATCGATGTGTCATTGATTGTCTGACACGTTCAAAAATACCTGGAGTATTCCTTATGACATTGCAATTGTCACTTATTCGATTCCTCAAGTCATTCACATCTAGTATAGGGGTTTTATAAACGAGAGCCTTAAGATGACCCCATAAATAGAAATCTAGAGGATTCATATCAGGACTGCGAGCGGGCCAATGTTGAGGTCCTGCACGTCCAATCCAGCGATTAGGGTAGGTGATGTCGAGATGCTGACGAGCAAGAACACTAAAATGAGCTGGAGCTCCGTCGTGCATAAACCACATGTTGCCTCTTACAAGTACGGGTACTTCTTCCAACAAAATGGGTAAATGATTTCGCAAAAAAGCCGTGTAGGATGGACCTGATAATCTTGCTGGTAAAAAAAAGGGTCCAATAAGGTAGTCACCAATAATTCCTACCCAAACGTTCAGCGAATATCGTTGCTGAAAATGACTTTCTCTAATAATGTGGGGATTTTCGTCGGCCCAGAAATAGTTATTGTGAAAGTTCATAATAGATTCTCGTGAAAAATTTGCCTCGTCCGTAAATAAAATATTTGGTAAAAAATTCTTATTGTGTGCCATCGTATGAATCAACCACCTGCAAAACATTAATCTTGGGTGAAAATCCCTAGGCAGTAGAGCTTGGACCCGCTGTATGTGATATGGGTACAGGAGGTTTCTTTTTAGAACTTTCCAAACGGTTTTTGGGCTTACTTCAAGCTGCAGTGCAATCTTCCTGGTACTATTTGAAGGATCTTCTTCTATCGCATCAAGTATAGCTTCTTCTAGTTCAGGCGTTGTTACAGTTTCTGGTCTTCCACCACTTACATTTTTATTAAAACTTCCAGTTTCACCTAATCTTGCATGTGGCGTTCTAAATGTTTTAGCACATGGAATTACTCTGTTAAGATATCTATCCTGGTAGATTCTCCGTGCTTCTTCCGCATTTCCATTTGCTAATTCATAAATAAAGTGCATGTCAGCCATTTCAGCGTTAGTAAAAGTATTCATGATAGAATCACTGCTAATTGACAACTCTGACTTTTACTGATACGACAATACTATCACTGTCAGCTGGTCTCCATAGCAGGTAATCATGATTGTAGAGTGCCTTCATTTTTTTTTTGTTCTTGAAAACTAAGCTAAATATGGAAAAAAACACAGGAGGCCAAAAAGTTGTATTTTTACAACGCTTATAAAAAAATTTTTAGAACCCACGCTTATATTCAAATGCACTGAAAAGGAGAAAATAATTTTTTCTCAGTATTGTTGGCTGTGGTGCCCACTGAGACGCCACTGGACCTACTTAGGGCCAAATAATTGCATTATTACTTCAAATAGCTGTACCACTTTTCAACCACATCGGTTTCAGGATATTCAGGTTATTTTATAAATACCTTTTTTTTTACTTCAACGCCATGTATCTCAGAAACGAAGCAACTCCGGACATATGTTCATAGGAACTTTTTTTTGTCAAATGACCTCACGAAACACCCCCTGAAGTTTCGTACCGTAGTTAGGAAACACCCTGTATATACCTGAACATCCTCCTAGGTAAAATATTTAGTAATGTAAAAATTATGGATACTTTCTGGAAAAAAGTCAGATTCTGTACATATCTCCAGCAATTTAGAATAATTCAAAAAGTACAATATGTATTTAAAAAATTCGAATGCCATTTGAGAGGCCATATTTTAATGTATTTATAAACCAGCCGATTATTTCATCAAATGTACAACAAAATTTAAGGTTACTCTTTATAAAAAAAGGTCTAATAGATCCACCTCGAGGTGCCCAACGCCCTAAAGAATCAACGTGGCAAGATTCCATACGAATTTATTAACCAAAATGTACTCACAGGCATTTAATCGGAAATCTTTGAACACATTTTATATTATGAATGGATTTTGTATGAATTTATAAAAACCAATTAAATCGTCTAATCTAAACACACCTAATCATAACTTTTCTTATTAACAAGTAGCGCCGGAATATTTCAAATGGGATGATCAGTTGCATATTGACTGTACACGGTTGTGTATTGTTTAATTTTAACGTGTCTGTATTTGTTTATATACAATTTTAAAGTTTTTAATGTGTAATGTGTGCCAATGTGTTTTTATCGACCAGAGTTTGTATCGACTACTCAACAGTTTTTTAGTTGAATCCATGAGCAGGACATAGATATGTTCTTTGTTTCAATCTATACATGAATATTGTCATTTCAGCTTTGAAAAAGGAATAAATTGATTCAGAAACGTCAGCGATTAAAAAATAGTTTGCTCTCTGGTCCTAATTCCCGTTAAATCCAACTATTTTCAATTCCTGGGACAATGAATCATTTATCAAGTATCTTTTTTTTTTTTCTTGCTTTATTTAAGTCGGCCTATTTCTGCGACATCGGTGATCACACTCCTCCCAACCAGATATTTTTGCCGAATCCTCTGTTGTTTCAGAGGTAGGGTTCTTTAACGAGCTCAACATCCATGAACTCGGGACCGACATCTTAACGTCCCCTCCGAAGGACGGCATATCTATTGTCTTATCTCGTGCTCATTGATAAGACGCCTGCAGCTGCAAATATGCTGCTACGCTACAGTTGTTAGGACATTTAACGCGGAACTTCCTTGTCCGTTGGTCACCCATTCAAGTACTAACCACGCCCGACGATGCTTGGCTTCAGATAACGATACGACTCCAGTCAACCTGACCAGCCATCGGTGCCCATTATCAAGTATCTTTATATAATTTCCATCTATGTAATGTACTATTAACACACCTAATCTTAATTTGTCTTTTTACAAGAAGTATCTTTATATATTTTCTCATCTATCAAATATACTATTAACTTTTTAACTATACTATTCATGTGTAGCATATACTTACTCGTCATGTATAAATGGGCTTCTATAGGTGTACACCTCTGCCCATTCTGACTCTTTAATAATAATAACTTCGAAACTGGTCTCATGTGAAAGATGGGAGTTTTTTTTTCTACATTTAATGTGGTTTGGATTTTTCTCAAGCAACTCTCCGGTTATATAAAAATTGGTGCCATTTTTCGTTTCCATGCAATTTCAATCGGGTGTTAGATTACAAGTGGAAAATAGCGTTATCTCCCAAAATTTGTAGAAAAAATGGCGAGCTACAACTTTGATATAAGACATTTTTTCATATCTCCAATAATTCTGAAGTTATAGCTCAAAATATTAAAATTCGGAGAGTTTTTGTTTTTTTTTAAGGATTGTTAGCGCTGTAGCATAGTAAAGAATTGCTTAATGGATACTTCATACTTCAGCAGTTTTGAAATTTTTGTTAGGACTCTATTGATTGGACTATTTATATAAGATTTTTGTTATAAAAATCTAAAAAATCTAAATTTGAGTTGGTAATCCTCATTAACATTTTCATTGTGATTCAATCCATAATAATTTTTTTTTCTCAAATGTCATAATACCACCGTTTTTAGTTAATGAAATCTGATTTAATATGAAGATAGACTGATTTGATTTTTCAATGAAATGAATGAAATAATAATATTAATAGAAATCAAAATGGAAAGTTTAGTATTATGTTTTTTTTGTCAGATTTTAACATGTTTGTAAATTCAATTGTTACCTTTTTACAAAAAAATACAAGGTATTATCTAAGTTTTTAACTTGTAGCGCTCCAACGTCGACAGAAAATGTTGCAAATTCAAAGTTGAATCCTGAAGCTGCTGAGTTTGTTCCATCGAACAGAAGAGCACCTCAAGAAATACCAACATCTGCCTCATCTTAATCAAAGTCCCCCAAAAGAGATCTCACGTACTGTAAATAAAACTCTTTGATTTCATTTCTCTCAGAATGGTTATGCTTTTTCAAAATGGGATGATTTCAGAAGACAAATGGTCCTTTCTCGAACTGTTTTGAATACCTGTCTAATTGAAATTTTCCATTTAAATCATTTCTTTTTCAGACTTTCCATAACTTATTTATTTTTGTATTCTGTGACTTGGCCAGTCTTCGTCGTGTGATAGTCAAAATTACATTTACATTTTTTTTTATTGTCCATTCCAATATGGCAGCCATTTATTCATGAACAGTTACGAGAAACAGTGATATACAGTGATAAACATTTGTTTGGAATATTAATACAAAAAATATTCAGTGTACATTAATTTAATGATATGCGACGAGAATTTTTATTCTTCAAAAATGATGAAAAGTTGACATTTACATAAAAAACGAATTTTCTCTACAAATAAAAAAAAACAAGGTAATATTTTTTGTTTTTCAATTTTACACTTGCCGTATTTTTTTTTCTAATAATTTTCTCTCAACCAACAATTGTTAATGCAGAGTTTCTCTAGTTATTCAAACACTCAAGAGAGTTTGATTTTTCAGTAAATAAATGGAAAAACAAATTAATTCTTATTTTTTCCAAAGATAATCAAGCATCAAATCATTTTGGCCACAATTCTGGTTTTTTATATAATAAACAATTTATGCTGAATGGTTGAAATTTGGTTTAAGGATCTAAAATTATAACCCTTTGTAGTTTTCGAAAAAGATACTGATTTCTTGAATTTTTTAAATAAATATCAAATACATCATTTTTGAAGCAGAAGCTGTTTGCAGAGCCGAATTTAATTTTTCCCTTGTTATAAAAGCTTTTTTATATATTCCTTTTGCAATTTTTTTTATCGTACTTTTTTTTGGTGTAATTTTCTATTTATATGTATATTATTGCAGTTTTTCCTGTTTTTAATTATAGTATGTTCAAAGAAATTAGCAAATTTTTTTATTTATTATTTTTATACTTCTAAAATGATGGAAAGTTGACATTTACATAAAAAACGGATTTTCTCTACAAATAAAAAAAAAAAGGAATATTTTTCTGTTTTTCAATTTCACGCTGCACCAACTTGCCGCTTTTTTTTTTCTAATAATTTTCTCTCAACCAACAATTGTTAATGCAGAGTTTCTCTAGTTGTTCAAACACTCAGTCGAGTTTGATTTTTCAGTAAATAAATAGGAAAACAAATGAATTCTTATTTTTTCCAAAGATAATCAAGCATCAAATCATTTTGGCCACAATTCTAGTTTTTTATATAATAAACAAATTATGCTGAATGGTTGAAATTTGGTTTAAGGATCTAAAATTATAACCCTTTGTAGTTTTCGAAAAAGATACTGGTTTCTTGAATTTTTTTAATAAATATCAAATACATCATTTTTGAAGCAGAACTTGTTTGCAAAGCCGAATTTAATTTTTCCCTTATGAACCAAGCTTTTTTTGGTGTAATTTCCTATTTATATGTATATTATTGCAGTTTTTCCTGTAGATATATTTAATTGTTATTTAATATGATCAAATAAATTAGCAAATTTCAATATCAATTAATTTGTATAAAATAAAATATAGTTATTCTTCTTATATCATCCCATTATTAAATCACTTTGGTGTGTGAAAATTTTCATTTTTGGTTTCCTTTTTTCATTGATTTCATTAATTGTTCAGTAATTTTTTCATAGGTGCATTGTGTCAAGGTTTGCGTTTGACTTGAACTGCCTGTAATATATTTTCTTGAAATGTTAAATCTCATTTGTATATAAGTTTATAGCCTCGAATTTAATTTATGAAGAGAATATATTTCAGGCCAACTGACAGCCAATATGGTATTTATACTCATTGAATTTTGTTGATTGTTCGTTAATTTTATTAGACAAAAATTAACATAAGCTTGAACAGTAACTTATTTTGCAGCTTACGAAGAACTAATTAGAAAGTAAGAATATTTATCCATGTTGAAATAGACTTGGCGCGTTCAATAGGTTTATGGATTTATAGCAAAATAATGATTTTCTCTTCAAATTCTTAGCATAAGTACAATAGGTCTGTCACAAGATTTGGTATACCAAAGTCAATTCACTCGCTTTACAGTCGTTTATTTTCCATTCTTATATCAAAAATAAATTTTTTCAGGAATATTCTTGAGCAATTTCGCAACAAGCAAACGGAGTCCTAATATTTTTTGTTGAATCAATTATTTGTTTCATTTATCCTTTCTGCAAGATTCTGGTGTACTTTTTCTTGTGGCTTGGAAAAATCTGTCCTCGCTACAATCTCCAATACACACATATGATTGTGCGTGATAAAAAAGGCTGTGCGAGAACAACAAAAAAATATTTTGTACCCCTATTAAGTCAGAACTTTCCTTGTTTGCTCTCTTTTGTAAAAAATTAGATGGTGCAGAAATTCGTAGTAAAATAAATTATTTAAGTATATTTTGTTTTTTTTTTCCTTTATTTGAACCACACCATGTTGCTACAATGGCCTGGAAGTGTGTGTTTCATTTTCTCAACAACAAAAAGCCCTGTACTGTACCTGATTTAAGTTGTTATGGGAGGACATAATTAGATGAATTAGTGAAACATTTTTGACGTTTTTAATTTTATTTATTAGAACAATTACAACAGGAACAAAAACAATTAAAACAAGAAAAATTAAGAAAACTTTTCCACATATTATGCAAATATTAATCATTGTTAACAACCCATTCTACTACTAATCAAGATTTGAATTTTCACTTTTTTTAGTAAAATATTTGGAACAGTGGAAATTAACACAAACAAAAACAAGTAACATCAAGAACTACCAAAAACATTTGCAATTTACCAGAAATTAGGTAATTATTCCCATATCAATGGCTTAGTCCACAAAACTTCAAGTCTATGTTTAACTAAATCGACATTTAGTTAAATTTAAAGAACTCTCACCAACGTGTATTAGGAACACACTTAAAACGATCAAAACAATGTTTTTTTTGCATTTGATCAGAAAAAGATATAATTAGGCAAGATTTTCCATATCGATGACTAATGTGCAAAACTTTGAAGTCCATTTTTACCTAAATTGATATTTAGTCACTTTCTGGAAGATAGCGTTGTAACACATGGTCTGGATAATATCAAAGCTCAAAAAAATTATCATGCATTAGACAAACACTTAATTTTCTGGAAGTTTTGGGACATGATTATTGTAAATTTTTTGGGTTAAGGCCTGTAACAGAAACTACTGTTGGTTCTTTGCTGACGTTTCGACTTTTGTAAAGTCATCTTCAGGGCCCTACAATGTTAAAATGAAATGCTGGTAGATTAAAATGGTGATAACAAAATAAGCTACATTTACATGAACAAAAAAGAGTAAAAATTAAATATATGTATGTATTTTATTTTTACTCTTTTTGTTTCTGCATATGTATCTTATTTTGTTATCACCATTTTAATCTGTCAACATTTCATTTTTATATTATCAGTTTACATTGTAGTGTCATGCAGATGAATTTATAAAAGTCGCAACGTCGGCAAAGAATCGATAGTGGTGTCAGTTATTAGACCTTACCCAAGAAAAATTTATAATTTAAATATTTGCATTTAACTCCCAAAACTTTACATTTTAAATTTTTTAACATTTTGAAGTGAAAAATCTAAAGAAGGAATTTAAGAATATAACTTTTCAATATAGTTTCAAAATAATCACGTTTTTTCCTCTATCCTGGAAAAATGACATATTGTGACTTAGTTTGTGAATTAAGCCATATTATGCAAATATTAATTGGAACAGTAGGAATTGACAAAAACAATCAAAACAAGAAACATTAAGAACTACCAAAAACATTTTTTTGCAATTTATCAGAAAAAGCAATACAGTGGATACTTAATAATCCGGATTGATGCCAAGCTTAAATTATGTACCTTGTAATCCGGATTGCATGATTCGATAATCCGGATTTGCCATGGTTCAACTTGTCTGAACGCGTTATTTCAAAGCAATAACTATATAAATGATATTTTGATTATTTCGTGTTTTAGTGTAATGCAGCATGGCAAAACGTAAACATATTACTTTGTCTATAAAACAAAAGGGTGAAATATGCAAGATGCGATAATCCGGATTAGCCCTAGCTTTAATTAATCCGGATTATCGAGTATTTACTGTATTTTCCATATATCATGCAAATATAAATCCTTGAAAACAATCCATTCTACTACCAAGAAAGATTTGAATTTTCACTTTCAGTAAAATAATTGGAACAGTAGAAATCAAAACAAGGCACATTTAAGAACTACTAGATATTTGTTTTTCCTATTTTCCAGAAATAAGGCAATATTTTCCATACATTATGAAAATATTAATATCCTTGAAAGCAAATTCTACTATTACCACTAATTAAGATTTACATTTTCTGTAATTTAGTAAATTATTTGGTACAACAAAAAATCTTAGAAATATTCAAGTATTTTTTTTTCGTTTATTTGAACACAATGTTGCTTGCTTGCTGGTTTCAGTTATGGGAGGACATAATTACATGAATTAGTGAAACATTTTGTCATAGTACATTTATTACAATAATTGAAAAAAAAAGCAATTAAAACTAGAAATATTGTGCATATATTAATCCTTGAAAACAAATTCTACTACTACTAATTAAGATTTGAATTTTCACTCTTTTAGTCAAATAATTGGAACATTGAAATTGAATTGAAAACAAACATGAACACATGCTGGGTGGGTGTCCCATTTAAAACATCTTTAAATATATCAACAAATGCCTCTCATACTCAATGCAACCAGGTCAGATGATAACTCATTTGGAAGATGTTTTTATTCTGATTTTAACCATGTTTAATTTTTTTATCTTTTCGTTAATTTTTCAGATACTTATTTTCAAAGTTTTGTTTTAAATGGGATTATTGAAAATATTAAAACAATTATTCATGACAATTTATAATTAGTGTAAGTTTATTGGAATACAGCACTTTAATTAGTCCTCATTACAAGAATTGGACAAAAATCATTAACTATGAAGAACAGAAACATGAATAATAATTTAATATTTCAACTTTATGAATGAAAGGTAAGCATTCATTAATTTTCGTAAAAACATTTTTTATTTTTTTTTATTTTTTTTATATTTTTTTTATATTTTATATCAAAGAAACTTAAATAATCAGTAATTGGAAACAATATTAATGTTGTTATTCAAATTACTAGAATATGTTTATTGAAACAGTTCAATTTTCAGGTACTCTAAATCACCAGTAAATATTGATTAAAACAGCATGACTGTTGCTGCATAACTATTTTAAATTATTTTTGGGCATATTTAAGCATATTTGTCTAGTAAGACTTGAAATTAGACAAGCCTGGACTAGATTCTTGTAACACCTTTGTTACTAGCAAAATTAAAATGAAATCAATTCAGGGATTTCTATCAAGATTGAAATCCCTGGAAGGCATATTTGCACTAGTATCATCATTAAAGGAGGCTGATCTTCTTACAGAAGTAGAATCTTGATTTGTACCACCATAAGTAAAGGAAGTGGATCTTTGATATAGACTTCTTTCAGAAGTAGAATCTTGATTGTCATTGGAAGTAGAAGCTTGATTGTCAATGAAAGTAGAAGCTTGATTGTCGTTGGAAGTAGAACCTTGATTTGTACCTCCAACATTATCATTAGAAGTAGATGCTTGCATAAAAATATCGCAAGGGGGACCAGAAGCTTGACTTGTACCTCTCTTGATAGCAGCACGAGAAATGGAAGTCTGACTTATACCTCTAACTTTATCAGTGTAGACAGAAGCTTGTTTTTTAACTCTAATATCACAAGAAGTGGAATGTTGAACGTTACGTTTACCTTGATTTGTGAATCCAATATCACAAGTGGAAGCGGAAGTTTGAATTTTACCTTTATTTTTATCAATAAAGGAAGGAATTGGACCTTTATTGGTTGAGGTAGAAGCTTGAACTGTACCTCTATATTTAACGTTAGTGGTAGAAACTTTAACTATACCTCTATCTTTAACAGTAGGGGTGGGCGCTTGAACTGTACCTCTATTTTTATCAGTAGAAGTAGAAGCTTGAACTGTACCTTTAACGTTAGATGTAGAAGCTTGAACTGTACCTCTATTTTTATCAGTAGAAGTAGAAGCTTGTACTGTATTTTTAACTTTAGATGTAGAAGCTTGAACAGTACATCTATTTTTATCAGTCGAGGTAGAAGCTTTAGCTGTACCTCTATTTTTATCAGTCAAGTAAGAAGCTTTAACTGTACCTCTGTTATCAGTAGAGGTGGTAGCTTGAGGTGTACCTATGGTTTTAACAGTAGAGGTAGAAGGTAAATTTCTTATTTCGATAATATTACAAGAGGAAAACATAGCTGGAGCTATAGGTCTAACTCTACTGGTAGAGGTAGAAGCTTGATTTCCACCTCTTTTTTTATCAGTTATTTTAGTTTTACCCTTGAGTTTATCAGTAGAGATGGGAGATTGATTTGGGAGTTTGAAAGCATCATGAGGAACAACGGAAAGAGTTCCTCTCTTAATACCAGAAGAGGTAGAAGGTTGATTTGTTCTAATAGTAGCTGGATTTGGTATTCGAACAATATTACACATGGGAGGAGGAGCTTGACTTGTGATTCTATAAAAGTCGCAAAGTGGAGGATTAGCTTGACTTACACCTCTTACTCTATTAGGAGTAGAAGCTGGATTTGGCAGTCTGATAATTTGACAAGGCTGACCAGAAATTGGAAATGTGCCTTTAATTGTATTAGAAGAGTTAACAGCTTGATTTGGGAGTCTAACGATTGCGCAGGACTGAGAGAATTTCTATTTGTACCTTTACCTTTTTCTGAAGATATGAAAGCGGGATTCGCAACTCTAACAAGTTGACCAGGGGGAGCTGAAACAGGATTGCTGATAAGGAAATCCCCTAGCCCAAAATTGGCAGAGTTAATTGTTTGAAGTGCCTTTTTAACAATATTATTAGAGTGAGCAGAACCTGAATTTGTACTTGCGATATAAAAATCACTGTAAGTAGGGGGAATCTGATTTCCACTTCTGACGTCACTGAAAGAAGCATGTTGGGGCAAGGTTTTTATTCTTCTTATTTTAACTTCTTTGATTCGGGAACCAAACCTGAGAGTCTTCAAAGTTTCTGGGTAACAATCTTCAAATGTTGGTACATGCACAATCAACAAGGTTTTTGCACCATATCCCAAACATAATTGGAGCAAACATGTTAGCTTTGAGTCTTGGAATGGAACATGTTGGTCCTTATTATATAAAGCTAGCAACACATTACCTAATACATGAAGGTTGATGGTAGGTCCAACTGCTTCTGTCAAACCAGGTCTAGGTGATTCTGAACCAGCAAGATCCACCAAAGTTACAGAACCTACATAAGACCCATTACATTCGTCATTCAATGCAAACAAAGATATCTTGTAAACAGCATGTGATTTCGAACAATGTTCTCTGAAGTTAGTATTAGCCGTTGCTCGGTTTCTTTGGGCTTCGTTCATCAATTCATTAAATCTTTTAAGAGAGTCTACCGTCCTGATTCGCAAATCATTAACTGTGAGACCAGTATCTTCATTGACTAATATTTCAAGTGGAGGATTCTGATTCATGCGGGGATCTAATAAATCTCTAAGATTTTCATCGTAAATCTCTAAGAAACTTACTTTGACATCATACACCCAGTTGAATTTGCCTAGATATTCTATGTAATTGAATATATAGGTGATAGTCCTATGTATCAATCCTGCAAAAGAAACATTATAATGAAAAACTAGAAATGTGTTCCAAGCAAAATAATTGGTTGGGCAGGAGGTAATTTTTCAGCTCTGCCAGTTCTGAAAACAAGGAGCTTTGACCGAAAAAACAAGTTTATATAAAACGATGATCCATACAAGGGAAAAGAATCGTGCACGCTTTTAATAAAAAATGCATTATATATATATATATATATATATATATATACCGGGTGTCAACGAATCTATTAGACAAGTCATAACTTCTAGAATATTAGGTGTATCAAAATGAGATTTGGTATAGGTAAATGGTATGTGAAGATATGAACAAACAGACAGACAGACCACATACAAAACCAAAGTTGCTCAAAATTCGATGGGGATCATTTTCTCAAAAGCAACTATACCTCTAATTCGCTTAGTTTCCGAGATAGCTTTTCACTAGAGACCGTAGTATATATACTCCTCTATAGTATATCGTCGCAAACAGGCGCTGCCAGGGTCGGTGCGGCCCTGTAGGTAGGTCATTTACAAAAACTACATATGAAACAAAATAGAGTATCTAGCAATAAAAACTACTTGTTTACTAGTTGGTAGTAAAGTATTCTTTTGTCGAATAAAAACAATTCACATTTAAAAATTAATTGCGTTTTCTTTTGAAAATAGGTAGTGATGAACATTCTTCGAGTCCCTTTGGTAACTTGTTTAATGCTCGTAGGCCATTTATATTTGGAGTTGAATTCAACAATGTTTTTGAAAAATGGTACATGGAAATTTTCTCGGTTATGAGTGTTTGTTTGATGGGTATCAGATTTCTTAAGATTTGTTCCTAAATATATGAAGATGTAGTTCAAATAAATAATAAAGACGGAAGTGTCAATATTTTACAAATGCACCTCATTAGTTTTTTTTTTGGGCTATACATCATCCGTCATGCTTGACCAACCCCAGAAACAAACACCATCAGGAAGACGACTTTCCACTTGTGCAAAATACATCATCTGCAGTTGATTAGTGGTGAGGGAAGAATAATATTGAGAGTGAAGAATGGAAATCAGGTTTGTACAATGAATCTTCCAATTAAGATTTTCATCAATATTCATTCCCAAAAATTTAACATAGATATCTGTGTTATTGGGACATAATTTACTATAAGGTCAGGGGTTTATAGCACTCTCTGTCTATTGTGAAACCTGAGATACTGTGTCTTTTCGATATTAAAAAAGAGTGAATTTTCAGATTTATCCACAACGTGGACAGATATATCGTCTGCATACATAATGACTTGAATGTTTTCTCAGACTTTATCGATACTATTCACATATAACAAAAAAAAACAGTCCCAGTATGGAACCTTGTGTGACACCTATATCAATGTCTACGATGGATGAGTTTGTGACAATTGATTCACTATTGAGATTTCTCCAAAGGTATATATATATATATTTCATTCGGAAGTTGCCCGTCAATTAATTTCTAATCGCCGAATTTTGGTTTATAAAATCCTTAAACACTAAATTAAAATATGTTTCAGACATATTTACCAATACGTTCACTAAAACCCTTTAAAATGCGCCTTTTAACCCAAAAAAAAAATATCTGAACATTTGCCGAACGTTTTAACGGTTGAGGGTGGTGATTTGCCGGAATGGTTTTTTATCTTTTATTTTGTCCCTTCATAAATACGGGTTATATTGATTTCAGTAGGGATGAAATGACCGTGTTTTAAAGCAGTTTATTATTGCAAAAAGGTTGTTATATTCGGCTTGTTTGGGTAATCATTTTTGTTAAGGTTTTGTCTTTTTAAATGTATTTGCGAACTTGGGTTTCCCAACGCCGGTTGTCAACCAGCCGATTTTTTGGTCCAATGGGGTTTTGGTTGCTTAGTTTCGAAAATTTTACCTATTTGACACCTTTAACGAGTTTTAATACCGTATGAAGCCTGTCGTTTCGGTTTTTGCTTTTTTGGAATTTTGTTCGAAACCAAATGGTTGCGCTTTGCCCTTTTTAAATTTTCCATTTTTTGGGAGGGCTTGTTGCCTTTTTTATTTTTTTTCCGGTGGTTAAATTTTTCAATATATTTCGGGAAATTTTTTTTCAATTTTTTTCCGTTTTGTCGTTAAATTTTTTTTTTAGGGGACAAAGTTGGTAATATTTGACGGGTTTGATTACAAAAGTTTTGTTTAATTGGATTAGTTGGTCAGAAAGTTTATTTTGTTTTTTATTTCTTTCATTGTAAATTTCAACAGGATGAAAAGAAAGAAAACAGATAAAAATTTCTCGACACAAACAAAATACACGACAATACTGGAAACATTTTCACAAACGGTTTATTAATCCAAAATGCGTCAAATCGTTACACAAACTATTTGTCAAACGCACCCCTTAGTTACAAAAAAAATGTTTATTCAAAATTTAACTGACAGAGCTATAAAAGCTTGCTCACCCAAAATTCAGGAAAAATAATATAGAAAAAAATCAAGAATATATTGAAAGAATATAATTACCCCAGCCACTTTGCAGAAACTAGTACAAGCCCACAAAAAAACCAACATTACAGCCTTATCCAAACACGAAAAAGAAAATCAACATAAGTTTGACACTAACAACGTTGAAATTTTGACCAAAGAAAGGAATCCAAGAGTAAGAACATTCCTTGAAATGATACATATTAAAAAAGACCCCAATAGCATTAACAATAGAAATGATATCAAAAACTTAAGCCAGATATATAACAACCTTTTTTAACTTTTAGTAATAATAATGAAAACTGATCTTTACATGCTGCCAAAAAAAATACAGTCCGGCTCATATACCTACTAGAACTCAATATAAACAATCCCATGTACTTATGAAGAGGGTAAAAAAGCATGAAAGATAAACAAACCATTCCCGATAACTTCGAGGCAGTCACACACCACACCTACAATAACGTTCGTACGATGCGAACGTAGAATTCAAATAAAATAATTTGTAAGTGAATACTTATAAATGTTACAGATATTTGTATATCGAGTTAAATAACGTGTTATATTTCGAACCATATGTTTTTAAAGAATTATTTTAGTGCATACATTTCAATATTGTGTTAAGTTAAATATGTCTCAAACTCCATATTTTTAAATTTTAGTTTTTTAACCTGATGATGACAAATACCATGTCGAAACGTAGTTAAGAGAAATTATATGAATTGACTGAATCAGACCTTTATTCCGAGAAATTGAAGAAAATATATATATATGTGGTCAAGAAACTAAAGAAAAAATATACATATACTGTTTACGGTTTCTCAAAATATGAGTGATAGGAGAGCATTATCTTTGATACCATAGATGGCAATCTGTTTATCAAAATATCATGATTGACGCAGTCGAACGCCCTGCTGCTATCACAAAAAATCCCAACAGAGCTCTTGCCAGAATCAATTAGAGATGTTTTTTTACTATATATCTGGATGTCGTTGATTTCCCCGAGCCTGAAACCATGTTGATTTTTGAAAATTATTTATTATTATTTGTAGAAAAGAGTTTTCAAATATTTTTGAGAAGATTGAAGGTATCATAACGGCCTATAATTGGATATTTTTTCAGGATTGCCTTTTTATGGATCAGAACAACTTTGCCTATTTTTATGATGTTGAAATTGTCCCTCACAAAAGGATATATTTATTAAATAGGTTAGGGGTGACAGAATAAGTGATGGTTTCATCAAATCCATGGGATATTGAATTTTTTGTCGGGAAGATAATAGTTTGAACAAATCCTCATTTGTTAAGGGATAAAGATTCATTTTTAAATTTTTCAAAGAGTTGATTTCGATAACACAACTATTAACATTTTTAACTTTATACATCTGGAAACTAAAACCGGAATGGAATGATCAATTGTTCATATCAAGTGTGCAATAGTTTTTTATTACTGCCTCCAAAGCATTTAGTTTCCAGTTGTGTGAATTTAAAAAAGTCTAGATGAAATCGACTTGCAGATTTGTAGCAAGTTAGATTAAAAAGTTGAAAAGGGAAACATTCTCAAAATTGAATAGAAATATTTTTCTGAAAATTGAAAAATCTAGGACAATTATTATCGTAGATTTTTCAATTTTCTTTCAGTCGCAGATGATTCCACATCTGATTTTATGAACATCCTGTTCATATCATCAAACAAATCAATTCAATTAAAAGCTTATGAAATATAAACAATTTTCTTTTCTACATTATTTGAAATTTCCAGAGAATACCCGATTTTTTGCAATATCAAATTAGATAAGTACAACATGTTACATGATTGACTTTCTGGGAATCTTTCATCAGTTTTGAAACGGAAACTTTTTGCAAAATCAAATTTCATCGAATATGTTTAAAAAAAACAGATGAAGTATATTTCAATGGGATAAATACTATATTATCTGGGTATTACCAAGCGCGAATTTAAGGGGGGGTTAATGGGGGTACAGCACCTCTCGAGAGAGCAATGCACATACAATTTTTTTATACGGTCAAATATAAATTTAAAAATGTAAAAGAATTATAGTACCATCTGAATACTTAAAAGAATGTAATTCCGTTAGAAAAAAAAAATTTCATTGAATTTTGATAATGTTAATTAAGTAGTTTTTTTGGAACCGCCGATTTTATTAGAAATCGAATTTTTCGCAGAATGATGCCATAATTTTTTTGCTTCTAGGAGCACATTTTCCATGTGTACTACTAAATAATATCACGCTATAAAATTGTTTAAAAGTTGATTATTTTGTTAATTAGGTATTTCTAAAGTTAACAAAATATGAGAAATAGAGTAGATATTGTTATTTTTTTTAATTGATATTTTACATTATTAACAGTTTTATGTCTGTCAAAGGCATTTGAACCAGGCTTTGAACTTGTTTTTTTAGTTTTCGTCATCCTGTATGACAATTTTGTAGTTATTGTTAGAAAGTTGTGGCAAAGTGCGCGTTGGAAAGGGTATCCAAGAGACAGAAAAACGGAGACAAGTGAAGAAGACGAGTGGAAACAAGAAGCTGAATGACAAAATTAAGTAATTTTGTCGTCCATTAATGAGAATATTAAACTAATTGACCATCAAAAGACGACATTGGATCGATAACAGTAGTAAAGCATGCCAGGAATGATTGGAAGCCGTGATAAGAACCAGGTACACGTTAAATAATGTTCTTGTCAAAGAACTGTCATCGAAGCCAATTTCATGATTGCGTCAAACTGCCATAAGGAACTCGAAAGTGCTTGTTTTGGAAAGGAACTGGGAAACTCAACGCGGACTTATTATATAGTTGTATAGTTTTTTCTCATTTCTGACGACCACCATCACCTAGTTTAAACGAACCCTAAAGAGACTTGTTCACATTTTACAACATTTTGAAAAAAATACGCTATGTTGTTTATGAAATATTTATTAACAAATGGATAGGTTGAATATGTTTCAAAAATGGTTTTTTTGCATGTTAAGAGTTTATTATGATTGAAAAAAAAATAAAAAAACTTATTCTTATGTTTATAACTCTTCTTATTGTTTATAATAGTGTCTTCAAGTTTTTTATTATTTAAATAATATATAAATATTGTTTTTTCTTTAAAATTAATAATTGGTTCTTCTCTACCTAATAATAATTTTTTCCATGAATAATGTAATTGTGTATTTACTCAACAATTAAACAAACTTTGAATGGCAATTTGTTTTTTAATAATAAAAAAATAAAAAAACAACCATATACGGCAAAATTAAAAAAAAAAAGTTTGTAATTTTTATAAATTTTAAATTTTTTTTAACAGTTTGTCGTATATGGTTGTTTTTGTTATTTTTTGTTCTATTAAAAAATAATAATAATAATGCCAATCAGAGTTTGTTTATAACATATTGTTAAGTGAATAAACAATTACATAATTAATAAAAACAATTTTTTCTCATTATGTGGAGAATAACCAATTATTAATTTTAAAGAACAAATTCTGAATATATTATTTAAATATTAAAAAAACAAAAAATACTATTATAAACAATTTTAAAAAATTAGGAATATTTTTTCAATCATAATAAACTCGCAGCAACCTAATGCAAGAAAACAATTTCAAAATATTCAACTCATTCATTTGATAATGAATATTTTATTAACAAATTGCATATTTTTTTAAATCGTTCTAAAATGCCTTTGTCAGTCATAACTGAACTGATAATAATGTGAAATATCACATAAAATAATCAACTTTTATACAATTTTATAGCATGATATTATCGAGTACACATGTAAAAATGTGCTCCAGGAAGCAAAACAGAATATGGAGTCATTCTGTGAAGAATTATTAGGTTTTTAATAAAATGGGGGGTTCTAAAAAAATTACTTAATAAACAATAGCCTCACATTATCAAAATTCAATGAAAAAATTATTTTCCATTGAAATTACATTTTTTCAAGTGTTCAGCTGATAGTATTATTTTTTTTAAATTTCTTTTTTTTTTTTTAAATCTTGTGACATATTTCCCTTATAAGAAAGTGTCTTCATATTTTAAATACAATGCCAGTTAGTGTGGTTGGTTGGATTAGCTCTACTTCATGTTCACAGACAAATAGATGTTTCAAATGTTATTGAAAGGTTTAAATAAAATTTTTTTTTTATATATATATATATATATATATATATATATATATATATATATATATATATATATATATATATATATATATATATATATATATATATATATATATATAGTGAAAGATAGTCGTTGCTGACTAGTTAGGTGTAAACAAATTTGATTATTGGGGTATGCAGCAAAAGAAAAAGTGTACTCTTTAAAGTTTGTCCAAGCTTTCGGAATGTTTTATTTCCATCTTCAGGGATACTACAATGAAGAATTGAACAAATTAGTGTGTCATTCGAACCTTAAGGTACTAATAACTTACATCTTTGTTGAGATTAGTTTCTATGTTGTTTATGAATGTTCTTCATGTAAAGTACGTGAAATATAAGTTATGACTTTGAAGTTGGCACCTCATGTTTTAAATCGTCAACTAATTATACACATTAAAATTCATTGAACAGTTATATATATATATATATATATATATATATATATATATATCTTTAATTTTATTACATTTTGTATTTTTGTTTGAATTAGAATGAAAAAAAAATAACTTTTTTATGTCATTACCCCCCAAACATAATTCCTAGATACGCCACTGTATTACTGTGCTGGTAGCCTAGTGCACTGAGTCACGGAATCATATAAGTTTTTGACTTTTGCTTTGCAACTATAAGCTGGCGATTGAATTACTTCTAAATAACTAGTTATAATATACAATTTGAGGATTTTCGTTAATAAATAATTAAAATTCTTACCTTGACACTGGCCAAAATCTACTCCATGCAATGTGTAAGTCTTGCCTGATCCAGTTTCGCCATAAGCTAACACAGTTACATCGTAGCCATCCAAAGCTGACTGTATTGAACTTGATATTTCTTCGAAACAGTCTGCCTGGGTTGCAGTAGGCTGGAGAACCTTATCGAAATGAAATTCTACTTTGCAGTCAATCGGTTGGGTACCTCTAACCCTTTGGAGCTCGACACAATGTTCACTTGGAAAAGTAAAGGCACATGCCACTTTGTCACGCTCTCTAGAGGTTGGTGGTCGTACTCTACAGATAATTCGTAGGTTTCCTTTCAATTCATGGATAGTGTTATGCAGATTGCGTCTTGTCAGATGACTTTCAAATACTTCTTCTTGCATCACAACAGCTTGTGAATATAAGGTCTCGTAATTAACAATAAATTTCTGTTGTTCGTCTGTCAATTCCCCGCATCTTTTGTTAAGCAAGTCATAAACTGATTTCAATTCACGATATTCTTTTTCGTAGATTTTTAATCTTCTCATGTTAGTAGCATAATCACCTTCTCTCAACTGCATTCTCTGATTTTTTATTTCTAGAGCTCGGATCTCACTGGCCAAGCTATCGAGTTGATCAGTCAATTGTGTATTCACAACATTCAAGTTCGTGTTGTAAGTTGAAAGATCAATATTTACATCTGTTAGTTTGAGGTGATCCCACTCGAGATGCTTGAACTTGTTCGTCAACTCGGCATGGACTTCTTTTAGGTCCTCCAATTCTGGAATTTTCAAACATTTTATTCATTTTTATATTCAGATAAATTTGTATAACAATTATTATAAATATTTTTTAGAATTGACGCAGCTGATACTTGAAAATTTATATGTTAAAGTGATCAACATGTGCCTTTTTTTCGAATTCGAGTTCGCCTTCACCGAAAATTATGATCAAGACGTCATTCGATTCATAATTGCATCTAGAAACTTTTTGACAAAATTGGAAGTCTTGTTCGAAAAAATTCCAAAAGTTATAAACAATTTAGTTAAAAAAAGGGGGGTTTCGTTTTTCGCGAATATCTCAAAAACTATGCAGATAACTGAAATCGAAAAAAAGATCCTTAAAAAAGCAGGAAATTTCCTAAAAAAAAGTCCGACCTCCCGGAATTCTACCACCAATATTTATAATTTTAATTGAAAAGGGAAAATAAGGCTAAAAACGGGCGCGCACCGCATTAAAAAAGTTATATTTTTTTTATATCCTGATTATTTCATTTTTACGAAGGCGTATAAGGGCCAACAACAAAATATTTTTTAAAATATTAGGAATTGTCACTTCAAAGTGACAATTGTCACTTTGAATGACAATTGTCACTTGAATGACAATTGTCACTTCGAACTGACAATTGTCACTTTGAAGTGACAATTGTCACTCAAAAAGGACATTTGATGCCAACTGCTAAAATAATATTGTTATAATAAAAAAATTATATTTTATTCTTGATTGAAAATGACTTCCTTTTCGATAAAAAAACTATTTCAGAAAAACCAATTGAATTCTCGTGGAAAATCTCCTATTTTGTTTAAAAAAAAGAGCACTGTGTCCGTCCGAGACATTTGAGAAAAAACTCCATTCATTTTTCGAAAGGAACTACCCTGTATACAAAATGAGATGTTCATAGGAGAGTAGGCCATCAAAAATGAAACAGGTTGAATATTTAGTCAATTTTCAACATAGATATAGGAAAAAGTATTGAAAAAACTTTTATAGATTGTGCATGTCGAATAACCTCAAAATCAATTGAAATTTTACATGATGGCCAGTAAGGCAACAAGTTAAAAAAAACTTTGAAGATGGCAGAATTTCGAAAACAGTTAGAATCCAATACTATGGCTTATGTTCCAAGCATTTATTCGAAAATATCTAAAATCACCTTTTTTTTTCTATATTCTCTGATCAATTTATAAATATCCTATTTTTCTTTCAAATAACTCAAGTTAAATAGAGTAAGTAGTTTAATACCAATAGATGAACTATTTAATTTTTTTCGCAATTTTATTAATAGAACCATCTGGAAATGGGTTTTTACCCCGCCACTCGCTGTTGCAATAGTTTGTATCGAATAACTAAATCAAAATTCAACTTCAAAGTGACAATTGTCAGTTCAGTGACAATTGTCAGTTCAAAGTGACAATTTAAATTTAAAAAAAATTTTGTAGTTGGAACTTAAATGCCTTCGAATGACAATTCCTAATATTTAAAAAAATATTTTGTAATGTTGGCCCTTATAGCTTCGTAACAATTATAAAAGTTTTTTAATACTTTCTCCTATCCTGTTGAAAATTGACTAAATATTCAACCTGTTTCATTTTTGATGGCCTCCTATGAACATTTCATTTTGTATACAGAGTAGTTCCTTTCGAAAAATGAATGGAGTTTTTTCTCAAATGTCTCGGACGGACACAGTGCTCTTTTTTTTAAACAAAATAGGAGATTTTCCACGAGAATTCAATTGGTTTTTCTGAAATAGTTTTTTTATCGAAAAGGAAGTCATTTTCGATCAAGAATAAAATATATTTTTTTTATTATAACAAATTGATTTCACAAGAAGAATCTCTAGTTTCAATTTGGACCAATGATAGAATGCACAATTATTGCATATTTGTACTTTTGTTTCCATAAAATCTCAATTATTTTGTACACCTTTTTTGGGTAATAAATAGATACCTTTTTTTGTATTAACTGAAGAGAATTTGTTATTTTCAAACTTGAATAAAGTTTTGAAGTGGTATAAGTGAAATGATAGAATGCACAATTATTGAATATTTGTACTTTTGTTTCCATAAAATCTCAATTATTGTACACCTTTTTTGGGTAATAAATAGATACCTTTTTTTGTATTATCTGAAGAGAATTTGTTATTTTTCAACTTGAATAAAGTTTTCAAGTGGTATAAGTGAAATGATAGAATGCACAATTATTGAATATTTGTACTTTTGTTTCCATGAAATCTCAATTATTTTGTACACCTTCTTTGGGTAATAAATAGATAACTTTTTTGTATTAACTGAAGAGAATTTGTTATTTTTCAGCATGAATAAAGTTTTAGTGGTATAAGTGAAATGATAGAATGCCCATAAATTGACTGAAAAACAATATTATTTTAGCAGTTGGCATCAAATGTCCTTTTTGAGTGACAATTGTCACTTCAAAGTGACAATTGTCAGTTCGAAGTGACAATTGTCACTTCAAAGTGACAATTGTCAGTTCAAAGTGACAATTGTCACTTTGAAGTGACAATTCCTAATATTTTAAAAAAATATTTTGTTGTTGGCCCTTATACGCCTTCGTACATTTTCTTATTGTTAAAAACTACGTGAAAATATTGTTTAAATAATTGTTATAAACAAACACATTGTTTAGGAGCACATTAAAAATTATTTTTGGGAATATAATCATTGATAAAAATTGTGATTTTTGGGATTTTTTATTTTATTTTTTAAATGTATTGCTTAAAAACGCATTTGTTAATTAACATTTTTTTTTGCTGCTAAATATTAATATTAAGAAACCGTTCTTTTTTTTATTTCTATAGCTCTTTCATATTCTGAAAAAAAAATGGGTTTATTTGTTTCTTTAATAAACAATTTGTTATAAACAAATGGATTATTTCCGCACAATATTTTTTTTCATATACTAAAAAAACAACCATGTATATCTTTCTGATAAAATATTTGTTTTTCTATTTTTTATATAATTTTAAATATTTTCGTGTTCCTAAGCTTATCGTCTTTAAGTTTTTCTTTATTTTAATTGAAATAACTTATAAACCATTGAAGATACGACAAAAACACTTGTCTTTTTTATTCTCCGCTGAACAATAAATAAATTGAGCTTCTAACCGAAGCTCTAACTGAATTATTTATTAACTTTTTTGATATTATTTATGACAATATCTGGAATATGTTTTTTTTAAGATTAGCTCAATTAGTAATTTATCTTTTTGCTATTATTTATAAAAATACATTGTGAAATATTTTTAAGTTGAATTTTATATTATTTATATAATAGCAAAAAAGTTAATAAATAATTGAGTTGGTGCTTCGTTTAAAAGCTCAATTTGAATTTATTGTTTAACGGAAAATAAAAAAGTGTTTTTGTCGTATCTTCAATAGTTTATAAGCTACAATAATGAAAAATAGAAAGACGACAAGTTTAAAAACACGAAAATATATAAAATTATATAAAAAATAGAAAGAAAAAATTTCATTACAGTCATACATAGTTGTTTTTTTTTAATATCCGAAAAAAATATTGCACAGAAATCCATTTGTATAAACAAATTTGTTTGTTGCTTAATTTGTTATAAAACAAAAAATAAACCAAAAATTATTTTTTTAGAATATGAAAGAGCAATAGAAATAATGATTTTAAAAAAGAACGATTCCTTAATATGAATATTTAGCTGCAAAAAAAAATTGTTAATTAACAAATGCGTTTTTAAGCATGACATTTTTCAAGAAACGATTTTTCTTAAAAATCACCAATTTTATCAATGATTAGATTCCCAAAAAAAAATCATAAACAATGCATTTATTTATAACAATTTTTTATTTATTCAGAAGGTCTCAACTCGAATATAATACAATTTTCAAACCCCCCTTTTAGCAATTAGCATTATTACTTACCCATAGTTTTGGCATTCAAATCGGTTATAAGTTCAATCACAGTTTGACGTAGGTGTTCCACATTTTCATTTAGTCTAACAGGACTTTCATCAGCATTTCTAACCTTTTTGCAGAAAGCAGAGATGATCATTCTTTCAGTAGCTCTGTCATTTCTGTTTTTAATTGCTAATGGAATTTCTGCTTCTACAGGTGAAACTGAAAGTATCGACGACGATGAAGGTGTTTCTTTGGCAGGTAAATATGAAGGCCCTTCTCGATCACCTGAAGTTGTTGAGTCAGATCTCGCTGATACAACTTTTCTAGGTACAGGTTTTGCTCTTGTTCTTGTCCCAACTTTTTGTCTTACTTTCTTTGGTTTCACAGCCGCTGGATTTACTTTGAGAGATGTTTTTTTAGGAGATGCACTTGTTGAAATTTCTCTCGAAGATAAAGATTCCCCTAAAGATGATTTTGACGATCCTGAATTTATAGAGAAGTTGATGTTGCTCGCCTCAAAGGAGCTGGACCTGCAGTTTCGGGTACAGCTGGAACTTTGAATGTACTCTCAAGACTTCTTCGATAAGAAGAACGTGTAACCATTCTCTCAATGGGGGGCATTTTGGGTGAAGATTTCTCAGATGTAACTACCAGTTCAACTTCGTCATCCTGAATTTCAATAACTTGAACCTCTGTGGGTTGCTCCTCCATAGGTTGTTTTATTTCACTAGATTGATATTTCATAAGTTGAGCTTTCTTGGGTTGAACTACAGATTGAGCTTTCACAGACTGAGCTCCCACATCTGATTCAGAGTCGGTTTTAGGAAAATTACGTTTACTACCTACTGTTGGCTTGACTGGACGAGATCTACGTGAGGTGGATTTTGGCAATTTCCTTTTTTTGTCAATACCGGCAACTGGTTCTGCTGTCACAGGTTGAGCTTTTATGAGCTGAGATGTCACCGGTGAAGCTTTCACAGGCTGACTTGTCCCAGGCTGTGAGGCTTTTGAAACTGGTCCAAAATCAATTTTTGAAAAACCTTTCATACTTTCTGTTGGTGACTCAACCTGGTGGGATCTACGAGCCTTAAGTTTGGGTAATTCTGATTTGCTCATCATGACAACAGATTTTGCAGGTTGAGCTTTTGGTGACCAATCTTTCAAAAGACGAGCTTTCAGAATACTACCTACTGAAGGCTGAAATTCTGAAGTTTCGAGTTCCGGTTTAGGTAAATTTTGAGAATTTTCTGTTAATGGCTTGACTTTCTCTTTCAGGAAAATTTCACCGGCATCTTCAACAGCTTGAGGTATCGGCATCAAACATAAAGCTTTCAGAAGCTCATCTTTTGACCGCTCCTGCGGATAAGCTGATTCGGATGGTGGTGCTTCCTGAGCGTCGGGTGATGGTGCCTCCTGAGCTGGTGGAATATTTTCTGCTAATGGATTACTGGACTGAGAGCCAGACGGTTTGGACGATTTAGACTTATTGCGCTTCATCTTTTATCGCCTAACGCATACCCTGAAAAAAAAGAACTTACAATTAACTAGATGAAGAAATAATAAATAAAACTGGAAAAATTGAATGAACAATAAAAAAAAAGATTTTCCAATCTACCCATATTCGGAAAAATACGGGGGTGGTGCTACTCGAACTAGGGCACACACAATGTATATTGAAAATTAGACCATATTTCTACTCAATTATAATCACAAAACTGGTTGACCAAGGAACAACACAAAATTGTATTTTGTAGATCTTGTCCATAAAATCGTACAAAAAAACAACCCTCAGAATTTGAGTAAAGTGAAACTCCTGTCACACCATATAGGGTACACATTTATATTTATAAAATTTTAAACAACGCTAATGTGGTTGTAGTAATTTTAAACTTCGTTTTATTCCTTGATCTACGTTTTTTCTTTTGTATCACTAGGTTAGATGAATATGTTTAACATCATTGAAACCAACCTCAACAAAGTTTCTCCTTGATGATGGAAATAAACATTTCCGAAAGCTTGGATAAACCTTAAAGAGTTTACTTTTTCATTGCTGCTTACCCCATATCCCTAGTTTTGTACCTCAAATGCTTCCCATATATATATATATATATATATATATATATATATATAACAAAATGGAAGGAATTTAATGGACATAGCCCTCAGAGGAAAGTGTTAACCGTAGACACGTGTTTCGGGTTCTCGACCCTCATCAGTACGGTGGAGAAGTGTAAGGATGAACAACACTTGGTAGAAAATGACAAATCAACGGAGTCAACAAACAGAAGCCAGCCGCTCATTTGTGGTTTCGGTCAGCAGACCCTGAATTCCAGGGTAACAACCAACGTCACCTCACCAACTTTGATATTTTAAATAGGACACCCTCTATATTATTGCATTTCTCGCTTTGCTATTGCTTTTCGAATATTTTTGTATAATACTTCCCTATACCTATCTCCAGTGGTTTTCGAGAAATTCATTGATTTCCTTATTTTTTGTGCGAAACATAGCTTTAATCAAATGTTTATTACTGCGGTATTTGTATTCGAAGACAACTGAAATTTTGGATGTAGTTTGACAATGTCCTGTGTATCAGTTGTGTCTAAGGAAATTCTTTCTCCATTATACAGGGTCGTTCAAAATTTGTGATTTTATCGATACATACAAAAGTGGTGAAAAGTGCATTTTTTCAAATGGAACATCCTGTATATTATCGAAAATCCTGAAAGACAATTGAAGTTCCTTTCAAACGATGTTTCATGTTCCTTTACCTAAATAGTCAAGTTTCCGAAATAAAAGCAAGTTTCTATAAAAATTGGATTATTTTGCCATATTTTGTATTAGGTAGCTATGAAATGTCATCAATAATAAAACATTTGAGCGTTCATTAACGTAAATTTGATTAGAAAAGAATCAAAATGGAAATTTTTATTCTTCATGGTCAATTATCAAAATGCAAAAATGCAGTTTGAGTTTGATTGTGACTATCATTTTCAATTCCCAGTATAACGAATCAAAATAGGTCATATTTCCCAATTGAAATGATCTGTAGTGTGCCGTGACCAGAAAAGAGCAAAACAAACTTCAAGTTTGACAAGCAGTGATTTTCATAGTGTTTCTGTCAGAAGAAAGTATTAAAAATTGATTATAATGCATATTCAGATGCAGATATTTTAAATTTGTTTTATATTCACGGTGAGTGCCAAAGAATTGTTTCGAGAACATGCAGAAAATTCAATGAACTTTATCCAAATTTACCGCATATGAATAGAAAAAAGTTCAGAAGAATTGAACAGAATTATGCTGTGTTTGGGAATGTTGAAGCACCAAGAAATCAAATCAAGCCGATAACTGGAGACGAAGTAAATGAAATTAACGTCTTGGGGTATTTCCACGCCTACCCTCATGTATCATGTGGATTTAGGTATGACCCGCACTTCAACATAGAGAATAAAAAAAAAACATAAAATGCATGATTATAAATTTATCAAAGCTCATGCCCTACATAGAGGTGATCCTCCAAAACGTGTTGATTTCTGTGAATGGATTTTAACATGGACTTATGAAGATCCAAATTTCCTTCAGAAAATTATATGGACGGATGAATCAAAATTTTCGAGAGAGGGAATATTCAATCGCAAAAACAATCATTTCTGGGCTGCAGAAAATCCCCATTTTATAAAAGAAAGGGGATTTCAAGACAAATTCAGTTTAAATGTGTTTTGTTTACTAATGAATGATAAATTATCATATTGTATTTATGATGAAAACCTGAATTCTGGAAAATATTTGAATATTTTGAGAACAGTTACCAACTTTTTGGACAATTTGCCGCTTCATGTATATCGGAGTTGTTGGTATCAGTTGGACGGTGCCCCCCCTCACTGTACACAAGAAGTGAGCAGAGAACTGACTACAACCTTTGAAGATCGGTGGATAAGACGCTTGGGTCCACAGCCTTGGCCACCGCTGATCCGCAGATTCTAATTCCTCTAGATTTTTACCTCTGGGGAAAAATCTAACAGATTGTATATGAAACACCTGTTAATTCAAGGGACGAATTGGAACAGAGGATAATACGTGCTTTCGAGGAAATTCGGCCAGAAGAGGTTCAAAGAGCAACAACCAACCATGTAATGACTTCGATCCACGAATGTTTGCGTGTAAATGGTCAGCACTTCGAACACATGGATTAGCGATTAATATGACCTTCATTTGTTTTTTGATTGAAATAAAATTGAGTTCTACTTAAGGTGAATCATGATTTCTCAACAGGCACAGGTGAATAAATGACTTATGGCCGTTTTTCCTTATCGCTTACAAGAACGTGTTTTTCAGACACCCTGTATGAAATATGGTCAAATCATTCGATAATACTGAAATTAATCAATATTTTCTGGATGAAAGTTGAATTTGAGTCCTGTGTGGGCAACAGATAAGGAGGTATTTGATATTGCTTGAACGTCATTTTTTGTGGAGGAAAATCAATTTTTTACTTGAGTTTTTTTGGGTTTGTAACCTTTCACAACCTTAAATAAGTAAATAATAGAATTAATATAGAAAATCTATACAAGAGTAGATGGGCAAAGTTGTTTATATTTTTTAATTCTTTATTTTTTGGTTGTGGAAGGTTACAAACCCAAAAAAACTCAAGCAAAAAAAGATATTTGAATTGAAGTTGGTCCCATCTTGGTGGCAAAACAATTACAAAATAATCAATATTCGATAAAAGGTAGAGATAGGTATACGACATGTTCAGTAAAAGTTATTTGTATTCATCAGTGGAATTCAAATACGGAATAAAATACTGGGTGTTCCCCATTTGAAATTAGAAAGTCGATATTAATTACAAGCAGATGTGGCAACACCGCAACTGTGAAAATATTTTCAAGAGGTAGATCGCAATCACTTACCGTGGAATACAAGATTTCAAGTATTCATGTCCCAGATCTCCAAAAACGTCTAATAGGCCGTCGAATTTATAATGCCCTGTATATTCATCATTCTTTGTACAATCAGTTCGTCATCTTAACAGTCACACACTTCAATATACTACAGAACATTTTGCATGTTCTTGCTATAATTTGATCACATTGACCATGAAGAATAAACAATTTCCATTTTGATTCATTTCTAATCAAATTAACGTTAATGAACGCGCAAACGTTTTATTATTGATGACATTTCATAGCTACCTAATACAAAATATGGCAATAATCCAATTTTTATAGAAACTTGCTTTTATTTCGGAAACTTGACTATTTGGGTATAGGAACATGAAACATCATTTGAAAGGAACTTCAATTGTCTTTCAGGATTTTCGAAAATATACAGGATGTTCCATTCGAAAAAATGCACTTTTCACCACTTTTGTTTGTATCGGTAAAATCACAAATTTTGAACGACCCTGTATAATGGAGAAAAAATTTCCCCAGACACAACTAATACACAGGACATTGTCAAACTACATCCAAAATTTCAGCTGTCTTCGAATCCAAATACCGCAGTTATGAACATTTGATTAAAGCTATGTTTCGCACAAAAAATAAGGAAATCAATGAATTTCTCGAAAACCACTGGAGATAGGTATAGGGAAGTATTATACAAAAATAATCGAAAAGCAATAGCAAAGCGAGAAATGCAATAATATATAGGGTGTCCCATTTAAAATATCAAAGTTGTTGCTACTTTTCAATATAAGCGGCAACGTCGCAGCGCTGAAAATATTTTAGATCGATAGAACAGAACTAATTACCAAAGAAACTAAATTTTCAAAATAATCCTATGTCCCGTTTTCCAGAAATGTCTAATAGGCCATCGAGTTTGGGACATCCTGTATATATATATATATATATATATATATATATATATATATATATATATATATATATATAGAACTCTTTAAAGGTTGTCCAAGCAGGTACCTGACACTTCTTCCCACATGGGGAAATGACAGCACCTATAAAATTGTAATTTTTATCATCATTCATCCTTCAACCATCATATTTAAACACCTGTATAATCATTCTCAACAAAGATTCTCCCTGATGATGGAAATAATTAATAAAATTTCCGAAAGCTTGAACAACCTTTAAAGAGTTCTCTTTTATTTGCTCCAAAACCCCACTATTTACTGGTTCCATATATATACATATTATATATATAATATATATATATATATATATATATATATATATATATATATTATATATATATATATATATATATATATATATATATATATATATATATATATATATATATATTGTTAGTCTTTCAAAAACATATTTTGAAAATCAATATAGTCAAGCACCGGACACCCCTCAGAACTCCAGGCCCGGGGAAAAGTCCTCGATCCTCCCCTCCTCCTCCTCAGTTTTCAAGTTAGGTCTTTTGATCTTCAGTGCCTTTGAAATAGTACGGTGGGGCCCCTGTGGTGCATAGGGGTGACATGTATGTATATGAAAAGGTGTCTCTCTAAAAATAAAAATCGACATGTCCGAGGATTTTTTCTAAAAAAATAGTCTGAAGTTTTTCAGGTTGTTACGTTTTAAATGTGACACTTACATACGTCCCTTAGATATGTCATACTAGTGGAAAATGCAACCACTAGTGCATTTATAATATGGATACAATCATTCTCGAAAAATATATCCACTTTTTGAATGGGGTTTAATGGTATTTTTTCAACCATGAGATTTGAAAGGTCTGTCAATTATCGAAGAAGTTTCATATTCGAAAGTGGTAATAACTAACCGAAAATTACTGGTTGTTATACAATCGAAAATTTTGTTGGAAATGTCAAAAAAAAATCCCTTCAAATTTGAGCCCTTAATAATTAATATTAAGTACTCTCCCAGCGCGTGAAAAGATTTCTCATTTAAAATACACGTAAACTTTAATTTTTTTCTTCAAATATCTATAACTCGGAGGCATTTCATGCTATCATATCGTACCAAAGCGCGATTTACTCAGGATTACATGCTCTACAAAAGTGCCTATTGCGACGTAGCTGTAAGATTGTACGGGTCACTAAATTTGATTTTTGTAGAAAATTCTTATTTTTTTTACTTCATAAATGACTGGATTTATGGAAAAAATAAATACAAACAAAAATAAATACAAACTTGTAGGAAATTCAATTTCCCACAAAACAAGTTCCGAATCGCTAAAATTGATATTTCTCGAGATATAAAGCGTTAACTTTGTCGTAATGTAAAAAGTTTAATTCGATAATTCTCAAAAATTTCATATTACGACAAAGTTAACGGTTTATATCTCGAGAAATATCATTCGGCTTATAGGACTTTTTTTGTAGGAAATTAAATTTCCTACAAGTTTGTCATTTAATTTTTTCCATAAATCCAGTCATTTATGAAGTAACGTCAAAAAAATAAGAATTTTCTAAAAAATCAGATTTAGTGACCCGTACAATTTTGTAGAGCATGTAATCCTGAGTAAATCGCGGTTTGGTACGATATGATAGCATGAAATGCCGTTGAGTTATAGATATTTGAAGAAAAAAAATAGTTACATGTATTTTACGCGCTCTGGGAAAGTACTTAATGTTAATATTAAGGGCTGAAATTTTCAGGGATTTTTTTTTGAACATTTCCAACAAAATTTTTGGTTAAGAGCAAAAAAAATTATCAAAAAACACTCTAACATAGTGTATATAGGCGTTTTTGATGGGACTTTTCAAATGGTTCGTAATAAACGAGTATTCGTTACAGCCGAGTTTGACTTTATATATATATATATATATATATATATATTTGGAGGAGCTTTCTTAGGATATTGGATTCTGGATAGACTATTTCTTATATTTTAGTTCATTAATCGCAACGTTTCGTCCCTGGCTGGGCACTTCTTCAGGCTTGACTTTATTTTTACATATTCTGAAAAGTGAGTTATGTCATTAGGATGTTTTACTATAACAACAAAATCTTGTTTAATTTTTTGGCCCTTTCCATCCCTTAAAATTACATTAGTTTTCATATAAGTGCATTTGTGGTACTAGAATCAAATCCTGCACGCCAAAATTCGAATTATTTGAAATTTTGCTTCCATATTAAGAACTGACGACAATACAATAGTTTTATAGCTATTTCTACCAAGATTGTCAGAAAAAAATTAGATTACAAAGATTTGGTCAGTGCGCTGGTTTGGTTTTAGCACAATCACCAAAAGTTAGTAAAACTTCAATCCCATGTGGAGTCTTTTGTAGCAATATGGCCTAAAAAGTTAAAAATAAAATTATAGTTTAAAAAACCTAAAAAAACACGCTCATATAGCAATATAGACTAAAGCTAAAAATAATAAGAATAAAGTCATCGACCAAGAAATTTACTCTTATGTAAAAAAAGGCGATAAAAAACTGGTATCAAGCACCTCACGCTTTTTTTACATAAGAGAAAATGTTTTGGTCAATGACTTTATTCTATTGTTTTTAACTTTTGAGCCCATATTGCTGTATAAGCGTGTTTTTTTATTTTTTATGTTAATTTTGATTTGCTGAAGATGATTCTGGTATCAGGAATGCACTGCTTGTATCAAATAAAGTTAAGGGGGTTGAAGAGGGCAAAAACTACTCTAAGTTTTTTGGGTTTTTTACTTTTGGAGTGAGAGTTATGAAAATATTTAGCTTTTTACATAAAAATGTACTTTTGTGTGAAATCGATAGTCGCAACTGTTTTGAGAAAATCGAATAAAACATTTGAAAATGCACAACAAAAAAAAATGTATAAATAACTTGAAAGTTTCATAATTTCTACGTTCCTACTTACAAGATCCTAACAACCCCCAAAAATCACATTCTCATGTTGAGATTTATTTCTCAATTACGTTTATAATACCATGAAATTGTTTTATCGAAACGGTGGATTCTCTAGACACATTTTGGGCACAATATCTGATATAGAGTGTTTGTTATACGAATGGTAAATTTTCAAGCTATCAATTTTTCGACATGTTCGAAAAATCCATAGCAAGTTGATGACGTTTTCTTAAAAAAAGTAACCATTCAATGCAGCCAATACTTTATAATCATTGTAACCCTTATAATATTATATCAACTTCTCTGATAACATGAGTTGAATCCAGGCCCAACGAGAGGAGGGGGGGGGATCGGGGACTTTTCCCCGGGCCTGGATTTCTGAGGGGGGCCCGGTGCTTGACTATATTCATTTTCAAAAGATGTTTTTGAAAGATTCACAATATATATATACATAACTAACAATATATATATATATATTGTTAGTCTTTCAAAAACATCTTTCGAAAATCAATATAGTCAAGCACCGGCCCCCCCTCAGAACTCCAGGCCTGGGGAAAAGTCCCCGATCCTCCTCCCTCCTCTCGTTGGGCCTGGATTCAACTCATGTTATCAGGGAAGGTGATATAATATTATAAGGGTTACAATGTTTATAAAGTATTGGCTTTGAATGGTTACTTTTTTTAAGTAAACTTTACCAACTTGCTATGGATTTTTCGAGCATGTCGGAAAATCCATAGCTTGAAAATTCACCATTCGTATAACAAACACCCTATATCAGATATTGTGCCCAAAATGTGTCTAGAGAATCCACCGTTTCGATAAAACAATGTCTCATGGTTGGTATCCAAATTTCATGGTATTATAAAGGTAATTGAGAACTAAATCTCAACATGAGAATGTGATTTTTGGGGGTTGTTAGGATCTTGTAAGTTGGAACGTGGAAATTATGAAACTTTCAAGTTATTTACACATTTTTTTGTTGTGCATTTTCAAATGTTTTATTCGATTTTCTCAAAACTATCGATTTCACACAAAAGTACCTTTTTGTGTAAAAAGCTAAATATTTTCATAACCCTCACTCCAAAAGTAAAAAACACGAAAAAGTTAGAGTAGTTTTTGCCCTCTCCAACCCCCTAAACTTTATTTGATACAAGTGCATTCCTGATACCAGAATCATCTTCAGCAAAACAAAACATAAAAAACAAAAAAAAAACGCTTATACAGCAATATGGGCTAAAAAGTTAAAAATAATAAGAATAAAGTCATCGACCAATAAATTTCCTTTTATGTAAAAAAAGGGTGAGGTGCTTGATATCAGTTATATCTTGAGTTTTTTATTGCCTTTTTTACATAAGAGTAAATTTCTTGGTCAATGACTTTATTCTTATTATTTTTAACTTTAGTCTATATTGCTATATAAACTTGTTTTATTTTTTAGTTTTTTTAAACTATAATTTTATTTTTAACTTTTTAGGCCATATTGCTACAAAAGACTACGAGAGAAAAACTCCTCGATTGATTCATCCACATGAGATTGAAGTTTTACTAACTTTTGGTGATTGTGCCAAAACCAAACCAGCGCACTGACCAAATCTTTGTAATGTCATTTTTTTCTGACAATATTGATGAGAAATAGCTATGAAACTATTGTATTGTCGTCAGTTCTTAATATAGATGCAAAATTCAAAATAATTCGAATTTCGGCGTGCAGGATTTGATTCTTTTTTAAGTAGTATTACAAATGCACTGATATGAAAATTAATGTAATTTTAGGGGATGGAAGGGGCCAAAAAATGAAACAAGATTTTGTTGTTGATAGTAAAACACCCTAATGACATTACTAACTTTTCAGAATATATAAAAAGAAAGTCAAGCCTGAAGAAGTCCCCAGCCAGAACGAAACGTTGCGATTAATTAACTAAAATATTAGAAATAGTCTATCCAGAATCCAATATCCTAAGCTATTACGAACCATTTGAAAAGTCCCATCAAAAACGCTAAAGTGCTAAAGTGTTTTTATACGACATTTTTTTTTGCTCTCAACCGAAAATTTTGTTGGAAAAAAATTCCCTGAAAATTTGAGCCTTTAATATTAACATTACATTCCCAGAGCGTAGAAAAATTTTCCATTTAAAATACACGTAAACTTTGATTTGTTTTCTTCAAATATCTATAACTCAGCGGCATTTCATGCTATCATAACGTACCAAAGCGCGATTTACCAGGATTACATGCTCTACAAAATTCCCATTGCGACGTAGCTGTAATCTGCACCTGTAAGATTGTACGGGTCACTAAATCTGATTTTTGTAGAAAATTCTTATTTTTTTGACGTTACTTCATAAATGATGGATTTATGGAGAAAATGTAAATGACAAACTTGTAAATTTCCTACAAAAAAAGTCCTATAAGCCGAATCGCTAAGATTGATATTTCTCGAGATATAAAGCGTTAACTGTGTCGTAATATGAAATTTTTGAGAATTATCGAATCAAACTTTTCATATTACGACAAAGTTAACGCTTTATATCTCGAGAAATATCAATTTTAGCGATTCGGTTTATGGAACTTTTTTTGTAGGAAATTGAAGTTTCTACCAGTTTGTCATTTATATTTTTTCCATAAATCCAGTCATTTATGGAGTCGAAAAAATAAGAATTTTCTACAAAAATCAGATTTAGTGACCCGTACAATCTTACAGCTATGTCGCAATAGGCACTTTTGTAGAGCATGTAGTCCTGAGTAAATCGCGCTTTGGTACGATAAGATAGCATGAAATGCCGCCGAGTTATAGATATTTGAAGAAAAAAATTAAAGTTTCGTGTATTTTAAATGGGAAATCTTTCCACGCTCTGGGAATGTACTTAATATCAATATTAAGGGCTCAAATTTTCAGGGAATTTTTTTTGGACATTTCCAACAACATTTTCGATTGGGAGCAAAAAACAAAAACTAAAGTCGAAAAAAAACACCCTACTATGCATAATACATATTTTCTTTATAGCGAACACCCTTTATAACGAACCATTTCATTAAGCCATTCGTTATAGCCAAGTTTGATGAGGGCCGAGGGCCCGAAACACGTGTCTAAGGTTAACACTTTTCTCTGAGGGCTATGTCCATTAAATTCCTTATATATATATATATATAGTTTTGAGTTTCTTGAACCAGGAATATACAATGGAGTTTGAGTTACTTGGGGTTTCGGTTCTTTTTGTGAATGACAAGTCTTCTTTTAGGAGATAAACATTTATTTCGTCGACGTTCGATGTCACGTCTTCTTCAGAACTACAAATAATTTTAGTTGACAAAAGATCCAATATTAATGATGAATGGACTTACCTAACAATATGCTGGACTTCGAAGGAAGTGTAGGCAGCAGATGATTTATTTTCCATAATTATACAATTTTTTTTCTCCTCTTCATTGTGTATATATAACCGGGAGACTTTGTTGTTGTTCTTTTTATTAAAATCAGATTGCTCACGTTTGATTTTAATAAAAAGAACAAACAAAGTCCCCCGGTTATTTATACACAATGAAGAGGAGAAAAAAAATTGTATAATTATGGAAAATAAATCATATGCTGCCTTTACACTTCCTTTTCGAAATATTGGTCCAGCTAATATTGTTAGGTAAGTCCATTTCATCATAATATTGATCTTTGTGTCAACGTAAAATATATTTGTAGTTCCTGAAGAAGACGTGGACACGGTCGAAACGTCGACGAAATAAATGTTTATCTCCTAGAAGAAGACTTGTCATTCACAAAAAGAACCGAAACCCCAAGAAACTCAAACTCCATTATATATATATATATATATATATATATATAGGGTGTTATCAAGTGCGAAAGTTTTTAGGGGGTGATTCCTTGTCGAAAATTGAAGGGGGTCTTTCATTTAAACAAAAGCTCTCAGGCCTTTCCTTGAAAAGTTACACGCTTCCAAAAATGAAAAAAAATTAAAATAAAATCTTGAAATTGCTGAAGAGTTGAAGAAATGAAATTTTGTGGGCATGTTCTACCAATAAAAAGGCTACCTATGAATATTTTTTTAATTTTGTTGTGATCTTTCAAAGGGGTGAAACATGCAACCCCTATTCCATTTTTTACCAGAACTTTTTAACGAAACAAAATTTCTCAATTTAAAAATATGTGTTGAAAAAAACGATTCATTGCAAAACTTTTTAACTCCTGTGTTGAGTCCGTAAAAGCAAAAGTTCTGGTAAAAAATGGAATAAGGGTTGCATGTTTAAAAGATCACAACAAAATTAAAAAAATATTCATAGGTAGCCTTTTTATTGGTAGAACATGCCCAGAAAATGCCATTTCTTCAACTCTTCAGCAATTTCAAGAAAAAAAAAGTTTTTTCTCATTTTTGGAAGCGTGTAACTTTTCAAGGAAAGGCCTAAGAGCTTTTGTTTACATGAAATACCCTCTTTAATTTTCGACAAGGAATTACCCCCTAAAAACTTTGCACTTATTTGGTTACACCCTGTATATATATATGGGGGTTTGAAAGGGGTAAAAATATATATTTATATATACAGGGTGTAATCTAACCTCTTGCACACCCGTGAATGACGAGTATATGATGCCATTTTAAAACGAATTACAACGGTTGAAAATTCGAAAAAACAAAAAAGAATTTTTTAGAGAAAAAATATGTTTATTTTTTTATGGCCTATCAACTGTTAGTGGTTGTGCAAGAAGTTAGATTACGCCCTGATATATATATTTTATATATATATATATATATATATATATATATATATATATATATATCATTTTTTATGGGTTGACAATGAAAAAACATTTTCATTTACATACATGTCACCCCTATGCACCACAGGAGCCCCACCGTACTTTTTCAAAGGCACTCAAGATCAAAAGACCTAACTTGAAAGCTGTTTTGACTCAGATTAAACCATTTTGTATCGGTTCATTAGTTTTTGAGAGTATTTCAAAGTTAAATATTTCGAAAAATAATGAACCGACTTTTGATCTATAGTTCCCTTAAATGAAATAAAGAGAGATAGGGAGGCATTATTATTTTTTATATGAAAAGATGTACCCCTGAAAATATGTCTTGAACGAGTGAATATTGCAAACATACTCTCAACATATTTGGTATATTCTTGCCAAACCATTAAAACACCTTATTAAAAAATAAACGGGAAATATACATGTTCTATCAAATAAATTCCTATTAATTCCTGGATGCTTGGACTTGTTATTTGAACTTCCCAACTGTTGGGAAAATGGTGGCAAAACATGGCGCAGAATGCCCGTACCGTGATTTTATGTGATTGGCAATTCTACGCATCGGTTATGCGCATATCTCGGCAAATTTAATCTAATTATAAGTATATTATTCTTGAACAAAAAGCAATAATGAATTATGTTTGTATAATTCAACACATTCCGATTTCAAGTATTGATAATTGTTTTTAAACATGGAGAAGGTATTTCTCTTCACAGAAAGATCAGCAAGTATATTCTTGCTCAAACAATATTTAAAATACACATTGAAAATATAGGAGAGAAATATAAATCAACTAACTTACTCTATATTTATTCTTCGAAAATTTCACTGAATATTTCAATTTCACTGCCGCTTGGAAAATGGCGGCCAAAACAAAACACGGCGCAGAATGCTCATACCGGGATCTTATACATGATTGGCTAGACTGCGCACGTGGTTTGCTCATATTAGGCAATATATTTTTTGCATTCAGAAACTGTTTTGAAATTATGTATTTCGATATTTCAGCTGGTTCTAGTTGAACTGTACTGGAAATTAATTGGACATATTAAATGGAGAGGTGTGAAATCTAGTTGATCTCACTCAACTTATTCAGTTTGGAATAATTAGATATTTGGTTAACCTTCATGAGATGCAAAGTTGCAAATATATAATCTGAGTATAAGTATATTATTCATAAAAAAAAGCAATAATGAATATAATGTTCGTATAACTGAATTTATTCCATTTTTTTCGAAGTTTTGATAATCGTTTGTAAGAATGCTGAAGGTATTTCTCTTCACATAAAAATCAGCAAGAATATTCTTGCCCAAACATTAAAAACCATTATTTAAAATACACGTCGAAAATATACGAGAAAAATTACAATTAAATAACTTACTCTCTATTTATTCTTCGATAATTTCACTGATTTTTTCACTTCACTACCGTTTGGAAAATGGTGGAAAAACAAAACACGGCGCAGAATGCCGGTACCACAGAACACCTTACCTACACAGAAGCGTGATTCAAGCGATCGCCAAAATAAAATTTTTGGCTTGTTTCTAATCAACCTCAAATTTCTAGGCGTTGGATTGTTGTCATTGATGGCTGTTTAGTATTTGAATTTGTGAACAAAGTGCCTTTGTATCTTGTATCATCAATTTCCAACTGTTTTTTTGGGACTTGATTTATCACTTGAAATGTATTTCAACCGACAGTTTGAATTTACCGCCCAGAAATGACATTATACAAGCCAAATTTTAAATTGAAGTCACGAAAATTTGACCCCAAAAGGTCCAAAGGGCCGCTCCCAGTTGCGCTTCTGTGTAGGTAAGGTGTTCTGTGTCCGTACCGCGATCTTTTATGTTATTGGTAACACTGCGCATGAGTTTTGCGCATGTCTCGGTTATATATATATATATATATATATATATATATATATATATATATATACTGCATTCAGAAACTTCAAGCGTTTTGGAATTTTCGATAAGATTTCAGCCACTTTTTGAGCGATTCCCCTGGCCATAACCTCTACCTTTTTCCCACCTGGACCCACCACTGATATCATAACCTCTACCTTTTTCCCACCTGGACCCACCACTGATATCCATAGAAATATGATTTTGCAAGAACAGTAGAATGTTCTATGCGTAAAGAAAAGTTATAGTTTTCTATTGAGATTAACTTTCCACGAGATAGAAAATCCACTTGTCTTACACATTGAACAACGCTGTTTTTTTGTATTTTTAATGGAAAACCATTAACAATCAAAAAAAAATCATCATAGATCATTATAGTCGCCCCTGTATACTAAATCCGTCAAATATACATATGTCCGATAGATAAATAAATGAAACAGTTTAATCAAGTATGGAAGTTGCTAATAAAACATAACGACGGGCAAACAATTATTTTTTCATATACCACAATTTGCATTTACTTGTTACAAGTTATTTTTATGGTTAGAATCGTCTATCCAACAGATGTCTATCTGACGGGTGTCGTATATACGAGAGGCGATTATAATGATCTATACAAGTAGAACTAGAAAAGTGCTGCTAGGGTTATTATATATATAATACCGACAGGGTTAAGGCATAAAATAGCTTTTAGAGAGTTCGGGTGACCAGACGTAAGGTGAGATAAGTGTGCCACTGCTGCCAACATATACTAATTATTTAGTTGTTTGTATTGTATTTATCCTTGTTCTTCTGGATTGTAAGTTTTTCAAAAGCCTTGTTCATTTCGGTTTGAAGATAAGGTGTGTTGATCAATAACTCCACTAGTGTTAAATTTATCATCATCTACCAAGACAAAATTTGATTTCATTACTTTTCACTTATTTCCTAAAGATAATTACTGATACCATGTGAAAGGATCTTCTTGGTCTTCTTACATATTGTTCTTTGAGGCCTTAACAATACATTCTACAAAAATTGATTCATTTGATGTATTTTTCATTCATATGTCTTCTCTGCTCGGCGCATTCAGCCGAAATATAGATCCAATCTACTATTCGAAATTTGAAAATTACTTCTATAAGGTTGGCTATTCTGGCACACATCAGACGTCCTCAAATTGGGTTTCGCCGTAACCCTGTCAGTATTATATATATGTATAATAACTCTGTGCTAACCATAAAATTGGTACTTTTCTTTAAGATTTTCTCAATAACATTTTTTGGAATAATTAATTAATAGGCGAGATCACAAATTTGCTTGAAGTTGAAATATAGTGATAAAATATTATGTATGCATAGTTTTTCCCAGAATATATTGTGTAATATTCGAATAAACGCTGCTCTAAAACCCTCAAATTGCGCGAGAAATTCAAACACAGCGTTATTGCCGCTTCTTTTGGCGTCATAAGTCCATTGATTTTGCATTTTCCAGAGTTGCCATTGTCACTATTTTGCGGAACTTCTGAGGAAATGTTATTGTTTCATGCTATGAATAAAACTTGTGTCAGTATTGTTACATTGAAATGAAGACTTCGTATTTGATAGCTGTTCTTGATTTAGTTATTCTTGAATAATATGTATGTATACCGAGTGCTGTCATTATTTTTACGGCCTGCTCACATTGTAAAGAAATATTATGAATAACGCTTGGCAACTCTGTAATTATCTTACGCTGTCCGCGATAGATCTGAATTTGTTACGTCACATCCTGGCGCGGGTTCCGAACTATTTCGAAAAAAAAAACAACCATTTTTCTCATTGTTCTGGATATTTTTTCCAGAAATTATTGATCTCGCCTATTATTGTTGGATGCCACCTATAACTCAATTGGCCAGTAATGCAGTGTCATTCAAATTTATCTTAGGATGAGATGGGAAAAGTTTCCTATTTTAAAATAATGAGCATTCCTAAATTTAGTTATTGCAAAGGAGCTCCATATAATTTGTTCAATCAATCACCATTAAACTAAAATTAAGTGACCATTTTTTCGAAAGAATTCCAAAGGTGAAAAGAGAAACATTCCTGATGATCCTGTAAGCGTGAAATATAATTATTGTAGGCGTTGAAAGATTAGAATTCATTAGCAGGATAGGTGGTTACTTATTTGGAACAAGCAAATTAGAAGATCATTAAACTTCTGTCGAAATCAGAATTGAATGAGGTTATGTGGGCAAGTTTATATATAATTTTGTCTACCCAAAATTAAACGTCAACAATAAAAAATCCAATGAAAATTTTCATTGATTTTACCATCAAATAGATAGTCTGTTTTATGAGGTACATGCAAATTTTTCTCTTATCTGCTGTTGTTTGGAAATATCCAAACAGAAATTTTATATACAAAATCCAAATCCTCACATATTTTTTTAGTTTTTCAGAAAAAAAATAACTCACTTGTTATGTTTATATATTTTAACGCTGTATATGATTTCGCCAGGAACGTTAATTCAATTAATATGAAATCGCCGTTATTTTGCAACTTTTTATAGGTGATTTTTATGAACTATAGACAAAATGAGTCAATTACAAGGGTAGTTAGATAAGGAAATGAAAATAGTGAAATAATAATGAGGCACATAACTTAGTTTTAGTTTATTATGATTATATCTGTAGATATATATTATTTGTTTGGTTTTTCTTGGGATTTAGTTTCCATCTGGGACAGGTTTCAACTACAAATTTTTCTTCTCTACATATACATTTAATTTGCGAAACGTTTCGCTCCTGGCCTGGAGCTTTATCAATTGTATAAACATTTATTATTGAAAATGGGAGTTTTGGTTAGATCTTGTTTTGTTTACATCAACTTTGCAAGTACGTACCATAACCTATATGTGGCAATCCGAGTATAGATATATATATATATATATATATAAAAATATCGAGGTGACTGTTTACCAGTCCCCTCGATATTTTTCCCATTCATATCTATAATCCTGGACTCGGATGTCACGCAGGTAGCTATAGCTGCCTCCGTGGTGACGTTGGTTGTTGCTCTGGAATGCAGGGTCTGCTAACCGAAACCACAAATGTGCGGCTGGCTTCTGTTTGTTGACTCCGTTGATTTGTCGTTTTCTACCAAGTGTTGTTTTTCCTTGCACTTCTTCACCGTAGTGATGAGGGCCGAGAGCCCGAAACACGTGTATACGGTTAACGATTCTATTTGAGGGCAGGCCCCTATATATATATATATAATGGAAGGAATTTAATGGACATATTTATATATATATATATATATATATATATAGGGGCCTAGCCCTCAAAGAGAATCGAATATAAAGGTCGACAAAGAGGATGAAAATGGGGGTTGATGTAATGTGAAAATTCACGGAGTCTACAAATGAATTTGTACACTTTTCTCTGCTTGGAATATGTTATTGTTATAGGTCTTTTATTTATGATATCCGTTTAAAATTTGCCAGGCCGGCGAAGGGGGTGAAATGGGGGTTGATATATTTGTAAAATTCATTGAGAATTCACAAATGGCTTTGTATACCTTTCTGCTTGTAATATGTTATTAATTTTTTCTTCATCACTGATATGGTGCCAGAATTTGCCAGGCCGTCAGAGGGGTGAAAATGGGTTTTTTAAAATTGGCCCCAAATTTCTGCTTGGAATATGTTAACAATAATATGATAAGACCAACATATGATAAACAGCAAAGTGTACAAAGCCAATTTTGTAGCCTCTTTGACTTTTCAAAATATATCAACCTCTATTTCACACCCTTTGACGGTCTGACAAATTTCAACGAGGTATCAGTGATAGAAAAAAGACCTATAACAATAATATATTCCAAGCAGAAAGGTTTACAAATTCATTTGTGGTCTCCGTGAATTTTCAAATTATATCAACCCTCATTTTCACCCCCACCTGCAAATTCGGCGCCATACAGTGATAAGAAAAGACCAATAACATATGAGAAGCAGAAATGTGTACAAAGCCATTTGTGGCCTCTGATTTTTTTTTAAATAACTTCACCTTCCACTCTCTCAAATCGAACTTATTAATCAGTCTGATCAAAAGTTCACTGTTCAGTTGAAATTGGAAATATCGGTGTCAATATCCTAAGTGAATAAAAATCCATGTGAAAAAACGGAAAAGGAGAAAATAAAATAATCGAGATTTTATTTTTGTCAGTGTACTTGTGTATGTGGCACCCTTCACCCCCGTCATGGATGAACACCATGTATATTTCAAGTTTGGCCTTCTGTGAACTGTAAAAAAGTGGTTCGTTATTTTTACGAACAAGTTGTCTCAAATGTTTCTATTATCGGGTACTTGACTAGACATCATCCGGATAAATGAGTATAAGTACTAACATTAAATTTACCGTTCCCGAGTTAGAAAAAAAAATCCGAACTTCCCGAAAAAAATCCAAAATCGTTTTTTTTTCATAGTTTTTTGCATGAGTTTCAAGAATTTCACACCTATCGCTCTGTCGCTGATCTTTTTGCGATTCTGCACCAGTGCCTCAGCAAAACTCACTTTTTTCACTTTGGAGCGGGAAAAAAATATTTTCCGTACTTCGATTCCATCGTGCTCCTCGCCATTCGAAAGGAAATTCTTTTTTCTGCGGGGATATTGAATTTTGCATCGATATCTGCGTCTCTGATTTATTACGAATTTTCGAAGAGATGATGATAGAACGCATTTTCAATTTTTTTTCATTCCGAAATTCTCTGAACAATTTTCCTGAGGCAGAAAAACTGCGTGTGAATGGTAAAATTCCATTAATTTTATTATCCTAGCAGTATCTATTATTTGACAATTGTTCAGAGAATTTCTGATTGAAAAAATAATACATCAACAAAGTTACGTGTACGAAGGCGTAGAAGGGCCAACAAAAAAATATTCTTAAAAACATTTGGCATTGCCACTTTGAACTGACAATTGTCACTTTGAACTGACAATTGTCACTTCGGACTGACAATTGTCACTTTGAAGTGACAATTGTCACTTCAAAGTGACAATTGTCACTTGAACGTGGCAATTCCAAATGTTTTTGTAAGTGACAATTGTCACTTTGAACTGACAATTGTCATTTTGAAGTGAAAATTGTCACTTCGAAGCGACAATTGTCACTTGAAAGTGGTAATTCCAAATGTTTTTGTAAGTGACAATTGTCACTTTGAACTGACAATTGTCACTTCGAAGTGACAATTGAGACTTCGAACTGACAATTGTCACTTTGAACTGACAATTGTCACTTTGAACTGACAATTGTCACTTCGAAGTGACAATTGTCACTTTGAAATATGTCTATACTGAGATATTTGAAGCCCTCCTAAGATTATGGAATTTGATACTCAAGAAATTCAAAAGATAACCAATTAATAGCATACTGTGAGGAGACACCAAAGAAAGAAAAAATACGACTGATTTGTTGTGATGATTTGCAAAGGACATGTATGCTGGTGTTCCAGAAAACAACCGATTGTGGCCTTATCTAGTATCGAGGCAGAGTATATATATTGCCGCTGTAGATTGCCCAATTTAAAATCACTCATTGTCGAGCTTACAAATCGAAATGTGACCATCAAGCTGAATATCGACAATCAAAGCACCATGAAATTAATACGAAATGGGCAGTTTAATCAAAAGAGCAAACATATTGATGTCCACTATCATTTTATCAATGAAAAGGTGAATGAAGCAGTCAACGATATCCAGTATTGTTGCTCTGATGATCAAGTGATAGAAAAAACCCATTACATATTGCAACTTCGAGAAACAGAACAATTATTTAGTTTCCAAGATTTGATTCATTCAATAATTCATTATATTAGGAGAAGGTGTTGAGAATAATAATTACTTCTATGCGAAACATATTAGATATTATAGTAAAGTTCGTTGTTATAGATAAATAATGAAAAAAAGTAGAGTATTGTTTTATAGATGGAAAATAAAGAGTTTTCTATTTGACAAAGGTAACATTATTTCGTAATGAGATAAAGTCCCATAATTTTCAATCACAGCAGTTGTGCGTAAATTGATTGAAAAACAATATTCTTGCATTGCAGTTGGCATATAAATCTCATCGTAGCAGGTTGTCAGTTCAAAGTGGCAATTCCATCTGTTTTTGAAGTTTATTTTGTTGTTGGCTCTTCTACGCCTTCGTAAATTTAGGCCTCATAGATAAAAATAAAGATTCATTTTTATTATTACACTATATATGCAGAGACATGCCCAGTGGGCTGCGAGATGTGCAGTAGTGCGTGATGTTTTTGGGGAATACTAGCGATATTCATGCATATTTTGAATTTAAATCATACATAAAATTGTTGCTGTGAATAACCATGTAAAGACCATGTATGTATGTACCAGGGAAAGCAATCCATATTCGTATGAGAATATAGTTTGAGAATAGCATCCCTTTGTGTTAAAATATATTCCTGTATACTCCACGATACACCATGATTTAAAGGATTCATGACATTTTCTATATATATATATATACGAGAATAAGAGAAATCTGTTACGAATCCAAGAGAGCCCACCATCCGTCTACAGCCTGTTTCATGGTTTCCCAATCATCAGGACGGCCTGTGGTCTCTTTCAAAATTCGTATCAGATATCTCGAGTTAATACCTATCGGCAAGTACAAAAATGTGAAAAGCATCAAATTATACATAGTGACACCTATAATCTGAAACAGGCTGTAGACGGATGGTGGGCTCTCTTGGATTCGTAACAGATTTCTCTTATTCTCGTTATTTGTTTTGCGTTACTCTGAACGCACTAGGAATACGTCTATTGGTATCGTGGGTTGGCCTATGCTGACATCTGTTGGTGGCCTGTTAATGTGCACGAAATTTCGTGCCATTAAAAATTCCACGATATAAGGTCTAAGCTTCGCCGCACAGATTATAGGTGTCACTATCTATAATTTTATGCTTTCCACACATATATATATATATATATATAAAATATATTTATATATATATATAAAATATATTTATATATATATATATATATATATATATATATATATCAAAATATATTTATATATATATATATATATATATATATACAAAATATATTTATATATAAAATATATTTTCGTTGACAAAAATGTATTGAAGACCTAGTGAATGCGATGCCTCTCTTGCGTCATTCTTACAAATGATTTCTGGTGAGTACTCTCTTTTGGAAAACATTCTTCTTTGCCTCATTCATCTATATGAGTTCTTAATTAAGACTGGAATAGAAAATCAAATAACAATCTGAATAAAAATTCAAATTTTCTATTTCATATTTTTTTTTTAATTAGGGTCCTTTTAGAATACCCATCAGTTTTGTCCAGCGTGGCTTCAGCCGGGGAACTAGTTGTTTTCTGTTACATTCACAAAAAATAACTTCATTTTTATCGTGGATTTTTCAATTCACAGAAAAATCTTTCTATTCAATTGAGAATGTTTCCCTTTTCAAATCAATCAAACAAATCAATTCCAAAGGTCTTTTTGAATGCGCAAATAGACTTGCGCAAAATATATTGCTGAGACCCTCTCAGGAAACAAATCTGCAAGTGAATTATATGAAGCATAACTGACGGCAGAAGTTCAAGCCACGGCTAGTTCACCCACCCAGCGGCTCTGGAAAAGTATCCTACTTCTACAATCAGCTCTTAAAAGTATTCAATCATTTCCTCTCCAGAAAATCAAAATGAACAAAAGAAAACCTTGGAAAACTCCGGTAATTAAAACTTTCACAATTACTGAAAAAATTATGGAAAAATAAAAAGTTACTTTAAAAATAAAATGTAATTATCAAATAATGAGATAAAACATGGTCCATAACAAATGATCCCTCGAACTTTTGGCCAAATCTCGCAAACATAATTGAAAAACTCTTCAAAAAAGACTTAGTAAATTTCTTAATTGCCTTAAAATAATTAATAATTGACATCAATTTCGACTCCAAGATTAAGATAAGACAAATTTTCTACTTTCTGCAAGAGGTATGTACTCCAATATGAATGACAGCGGCAGTGTTTTGGGACCTAATGAAAGCTTTTGACTGCGTTGATCATAAAAAAGACTCTTGCAAAAGCTTCACTGATATGGGTGTGAAAGTACTTCTTGATTGTCATATCTTACAGGATGCGGTGAGACCAACGAAATACTAAGGGATATTGAAAATACTTTGGGAATGCCGTAAAGATCGGTTTTAGGTCCATTCGCCTGTTTGGTATACAATAATGATCTATTGAATGTAAACATATTTGGCAAATTTACACTATTTGCAGATGATACCACCATTTTTCAAATTTCACTCTTGATATAAAAACAATTTTTGTGAAATAAAGATTACATACAACTTAAATTTTAAATATATACACACATTTTCCCAATAAAAAATAAATACGGATTTTTCTCTTTAACGCCTGATTTCAAGTGTTCTATCAGTTCGTGTTTGAAATAAAGTTTGAAGGTAGATTTTTTGAAAAAGGTAAGTATATATTATATATAAGGTAGGTATTGATAATGGTAGGTATATATTCCAACAACCCCTTGTGAAAGAAATAATTCTTGTTCTGCATAATTAGTTAGAGTAACATAAATGATTGTTTCTCGTAGGGTAATTATGGATTTTATGTTGAAACACTATGAAATGGTTGAAGGGAGAGCTCTTCCAGACAATATATTGAAAATTAAAATCATTGAAAAATAGAACAATGTCCTGTAACATTGTGTGTACCTATTGCATTTCAGAAGTATCCTCAATTCTGTAATTTTTGTAATGACGCAAAGCAATTTGCATCAAGCAAAGTAGGCTGGCACAATAGTCAAATTTAGCCGAATTTAAAAATTAAGAAGGGAAATTGGTGTCTGTGATATATAATGTAGAAGAGAATTGGCGGCGTGCAGACAAGAATTTTTAAATTCTAGAAAAAGATATCTTTTGGCAGGGATCCCGGGTTCGATGGCCGATTCTGTAGTGTTAGAAGAAATTGACTCTGTGAATAATGCTAATAATTTATTTATGTGCAGCAAGAATAAACCTAATTTTACTTACTATGTATGCATTAAGTGTTCCCGCATACTACACAAGAGCTGTTTGCAGCGAATGAAAAACGTGCACTTTATTAATTCTCACAAAATAGTGTGCAAGGAATGTTACTCTATACTGGAATCAGCTGGTGACGAGAGTGCACATGAAATGTGTATAAAAAATGTACATTAACTTGCAAAGGACAATGATGAAAAAGATAAGCATGTTAGCAAATTACAGTTAGAATTAAAAACTTTTTTCGATCAATCAGTCGATATGGAATAAGAACTCATTGCTATGATGAAAGAAAAAGAACAAGAGATAAGGAATTTAAATAAAAAAGTTCAAACACTGGAATCCCTTATAGCAAAAAGCAGTGATGACAAAAACAATGTGAGTGATGTTTGTACACAAACAAGCTTTGATACCAATGGAGCTGGAACTGAAGCTATTATACAGGAAGGAACACAGACAGACATTATTACCTTTTCTACAGGATGGACTCAAACGGAAAGCGAAACTGAAATAAATATGAAGAAGAAAAACAAACGAAAATACACTCTCAAGAGAGAGGAAAGCACAGGCAAACTGAGAAAGAAAAAGAAGAAGTCAGGTAAAAATGATCTGGATAATGGGTTCAAGGTTCTAATGATGGACAAAAATATAATTTAATAACAAACTAAAAGACATTATCCTTGGTAATACAATTGATGTACTCAACCTAAAATGCAATGGAAATCCTAAAGAAAATAATGAGGGTGAAGTGAACTTTGAAGAAGATGGCGCAAAGAAGGCAACTGATGATGAAAAAAATGGCTCAATGGATGAAAGTATAAGTGAGGTATCAGAGGTATCAACAAAAAAAAAAAAAACTAATTATAGGTGATGAATATGCAAAAAGTTTCTCTAAAGTAATAGGAATGATGCTTGACAATAGTAAAAAATATGTGATTGAGGAGCACACTCAAGTTAATGTGGAAATTTCAATGATAACGAAAGACTTATTTCCACTTGTTAATCAATATGGACATGATGATTGTTTTAGTAATGCTCAATACAAAAAATATCAGCAATAATCATACCTTAAAATTAGCTTTGAAGAACATTCTTCCTATAGGCAAATTTACGAATATTCTGATCATTGCAGAACAGAATCAACAGATTGATATAAAAATCATCGATCAGATGAATAAAGAAATTAAAAATTACTCCAAAATGAAATGAAATATATGTGTCAAGTTTTTAGTTGACCCCAAGATCAAAAATGGTAAAATGTGCATCGCTGACAATATAAGACACTTTATATCTACTCATAAAAATGTTCAAATGGTCCTGAAAAATGTAAGACTTTACGAAAGTAAAAATCATTTTTTAGCCAACCTCAAGGACTCGATGGAAATCACATAAATGATAGCCTCAACTGCAGTAGTATTAGTAACAAATCTTGTGTAACTTCCGTTTGTAGTAATTATTTGAATGTTGTCAATGTTAACTCCCCAACCATGAGGACAAAAATTAATATTGTCGAGTCTGGTAACTACAATTGATGTACTCAACCTAAAATGCAATGGAAATCCTAAAGAAAATAATGAGGGTGAAGTGAACTTTGAAGAAGATGGCGCAAAGAAGGCAACTGATGAAAAAATGGCTCAATGGATGCAAGTATAAGTGAGGTATCAGAGGTATCAACAAAAAAAAATAAAAATAATTATAGGTGATGAATATGCAAAAAGTTTCTCTAAAGTAATAGGAATGATGCTTGACAATAGTAAAAAATATGTGAATGAGGAGCACACTCAAGTTAATGTGGAAATTTCAATGATAATGAAAGACTTATTTCCACTTGTTAATCAATATGGACATGATGATTGTTTTAGTAATGCTCAATACAAAAAATATCAGCAATAATCATACCTTAAAATTGTCTTTGAAGAACATTCTTCCGATAGGCAAATTTACGAATATTCTGATCATTGCAGAACAGAATCAACCAATTGATATAAAAATCATCGATCAGATGAATAAAGAAATTAAAAATTACTCCAAAATGAAAAGAAATATGTGTCAAGTTTTTAGTTGACCCCAAGATCAAAAATGGTAAAATGTGCATCGCTGACAATATAAGACACTTTATATCTACTCATAAAAATGTTCAAATGGTCCTGAAAGATGTAAGACTTTACGAAAGTAAAAATCATTTTTTAGCCAACCTCAAGGACTCGATGGAAATCACATAAATGATAGCCTCAACTGCAGTAGTATTAGTAACAAATCTTGTGTAACTTCCGTTTGTAGTAATTATTTGAATGTTGTCAATGTTAACTCCCCAACCATGAGGACAAAAATTAATATTGTTGAGAAGAATGAATTTACGGTGTCTGAGTTGTGCTCTGAACCGTCTCTCATTTTGTCACCAAAACATTCAGTGCATTAGTAATAAGATTGTAATGTTAAACTATATATTTGCCAATGAACAAAAATGTGACATTCTGATGCTAACAGAACACTGGCAGACTGAGACCCATCTTGATGTGCTGAAGCTGAAAGACTTTAGTATATGCTCTTCCTTTTGTAGGAAGAATTCAATACATGGTGGTGTTGCTATTTAAAAAAAAGAGAATATCTGCCATTATGATGTGAATAACTTTTGTGTAGAAGGTACAATGGAATGCTGCAGTATTAGATTCATTTCTCAGAAACTCATTTCAGTTGTTATTTATAGACCACCTTCAGGTGATTTTCATGAGTTTCTGTATCTATTAAATGGTATGCTAACAAAGTTGTGTAGTGAGAATGTCGATATCATTGTTGGTGGTGACTTCAATTTGAATTTCTTGAGAATAAGTATAAATTATGAAATGCATAAAGCACACACAAAGTCGTTTTCACAAAAGGTTAATATAAATTGAAACAATTGGTAGACCGACAGGCGAAAAACAACTACTTTCCTAGCAAATACCACGCAGAACGTTGAATGATATTCACCTGATAATCCATGCAAACTTCCATATAAATGGGTATTGTTCGCAAATGTTTCTTTCTGATAAGCTCGATTATGTTTAAATTCATGTCGTGTCCGCCTAACAATCCGCATACCGGTTTCAGGCTTTTGGCCCTCATCAGTAGAGTAGTCACCAACCAGAGATCCAGAGAGCTCTGGCAACACCAAGTGACAGAAAGATACACTCCATAAATTCCCTCTAATAACATAAATAAAATCATCATCGAGCTTAAAACATCTTTAGGTGCGTCGGAAAAGATAACTTTTAACCGGCAACACCTAGTGACAGAAAGATACACTCCATACAATTCTTCTACCTCGATAGGATTCTAAATAAAAGATTCCTTCTCAGTAGGAGTAGCTCAAAATGCCCGACTGGCATATTTTAATGAAAGAAAAAGCCATATGAAGGGGGATAAGATATGAAATGCATAAAGCACACACAAAGTCGTCTTCACAAAAAGTTCAATATAAATTGAAACAATTGGTAGACCGACAGGCGAAAAACAACTACTTTCCTAGCAAATACCACGCAGAACGTTGAATGATATTCTCCTGACAAGCCATGCAAACTTCCATATAAATGGATATTGTTCGCAAATGTTTCTTTCTGATATGGAAGTTTGCATGGATTGTCAGGTGAATATTTGGACTGTTAGGTATTTGCTATTTGTCACTTCGAACTGACAATTGTCACTTTGAACTGACAATTGTCACTTTGAAGTGACAATTGTCACTCAAAAAGGACATTTGATGCCAACTGCTAAAATAATATTGTTTTCAGTCAATTTATGGGCATACTGCTCATCAACAAAAATGGCAACACTACATGTAAATAACAATTCAGAAGCTGATTCTGAGAAAACGCCATCAACAACCCCGTCCAGAGTATTTCAATCCTCATACCGAAGTGACAATTATCAGTTCGAAGTGACAATTGTCAGTTAGAAGTGACAATTGTCAGTTCAAAGTGACAATAGTCACTTCAAAGTGACAATTGTCAGTTCGAAGTGACAATCGTCACTTCAAGTCTTTATTATCCGGTGTAGGGGTGAATTTGGCAAATAGTTTGTATTTGCTTGCTCCTCGAAGAATAATAATAATAAACAAACGATTTACAAATATAGATATATTTCTTTAAATTTTACATAAAACTTTACAGAACATTTTCAACAATAAGAGGCACAAATATTTGCTGTTCAACAATGCATATACATTCTCGTATTGTTAGGTACACAACCATTATGAAAATAGGATCTGTATCGACGTAAATATATCATAAGCAAATATTGCCTCTCGAAAATACAGTCTCGAAAACATTAAAAAACATCAGAAAATGCATGTCGATGAGAAAATAAATAAGGTAGTCATTGGCAGCTATGATCCAAAACCTAAGTGCTACGAAATAAAAAAATGAACGTGAAACGTCTAATAATAAAATTCGAAAGGTACGGATAACGAACAAAATACTTCATTTCAGGAATTATCCCGACTTCCAGCTCTACTCAGAAGTCCGTTGGAAATGCAGAAACGTAACTTTAACAGTCACTTTGATTGTATTCAATGAAACAAACACCATCAACACTAATTTTAAATCCCTGACGTATTTTGATACAATAAAACTTCCATAAAGTCTTTACGTGTCCCTCTTTACTAAATCTTCAGTGACACATTGCCAATATACCCAGTGTCAGCGATATCTGGGTACAGTCCATCAATCAACATGGAAATTCCAAATTTGGAGAAGGACTCTACAGGGTCAAACAGGAGTGATGACAAGATTTATTTTATTTCAAAAATATATATCGTCATCACTGTCTGGTCGCCTTTCAGAATCATCACAACTATGTATGGTTTGATAACATGTGTCTTAATAAAAACACTTGGAAATTGTAAATTTTGTTGGGGTAAGGTCCAACAACTGAAACCACCTTTGCCGACGTTTCAGCTTTTATAAAGTCATCTTCAGGACACTACAATGCAAAATGGGAGTATAAATATGAAATATTGACAGATTAAAATTTGATTTTTAAATATTCCCATTTTACATTGTAGTGCCTTGAAGATGGCTTTATAAAAGTCGAAACATCGGCAACAAATCAATAGTGGTTTCAGTTATCGGACCCCGACAAAATTTTCAATCTACAATCAGTTCACAAAACTCTCGTTGATCAGTATAGTCAGATCAAAGCGTCGGTGAGCCTAGTTGAAAAATGTTCAAGCTTCCAAGTTGGCATCACCAGTCGTTTTGTTTTAAATATAGGAACGAGATTGATTGGATCGACTATCAGGTCCCCGACTCTCTTCAATGTGCCAGAGACGACATTTTTTTTTATCAAACAACACTGACAAGAAAATATAACTAATCCTAACATTTGGGTCCTCATAATAGGACCATAGTAGGAAAATCACAAGGAAGGCTTTTACAAAGCCAGGAGCCTTTAAAGGCAAATATCACTTGAAACTAACATTTCGATACGATATTATTAAAATGCTCCGCTGAGTATTAAACATGTATTTTGAGCTTTTAAATGATGTGATGTATTTGGATGGCAGTTATTGGGTGCATAGATAGGATATGCCGAGTTGCGCAATATTTCATCACTATATTCTATTAGTTGGAAATTGTGTGTACCTTGTGAAAGTTCTAGCTGTGTGCACGTATCGATATATTCGAAGAAATAAATTTGTATTTCGTGCAGAATAATTTGTTTAAAAATTCATAGCAGAGCGCTCTCGACTGTTAAGTCATCATCAGTGCAACCTGAAAGTAAGTAGCCATTGAAAATGTGAAATAGAAAATTGATTGATTCAAATTGGAAAAGTGAGGTTACTTACTCGTCAAGTTTACAGGAAAACCATAAAAAGTATCTTTGCTGCATAAAACATTAATAAGTTCAGAGCAAAAACATGTTAAAATACAATAAATGTTTTACTCTGAACTTCAAAAAATTGCCTTCACCACACTTACTCATTTCACTTCACACCAATATGCACATTTCGATCATCAGTAGGTTTACTAAACTAAATAAATTGTAACATTTTCTTACAATGTATACCAGGTGTTGCTAATTGGGTTATTTTATACTAATTACTGTTCCGCAAGTCGCTAATGGGATCTTGATGGTTCTATGGGGATCAAAGTAAACAAAGTGAAATACATAGGCCCATTATCCTCATTGAGTAAATTTTTATTATGGGCCCTATGTATTTCACTTTGTTTTCTCTGATTCTCATAGAACCATCAAGATCCCATTAGCGACTTGAGGATCAGTAATTAGTATAAAATAACCCAATTAGTAACACCAGATATAAATTGTAAGAAAATGTTACAATTTATTTAGTGCAGTTAACCTACTGATGATGATAACCTAGTTATCGAAACGCACATAAAGGTATGAAGTGAGTAAGCGTGGTTACTTGTGCAATTTTTTTAAGTTTAAAATTTATTGTATTTCAACATTTTTTTACTCTGAACTTATTCATGTTTTATGCAGGAGAGAAACTTTTTATGGTTTTCCTGTAAACTTGACGAGTAAGTAACCTCACTTTTTCAATTCAAATCAATCAATTTTCTATTTCACATTTTCAATGGTTACTTACTTTCAGGTACCACCGATGATAACTTAACAGTCGAAAGCGCTCTGTAGTAGACATTTGAATGAAATACGTTTCATAAAATGCTCATTATTAAGTGCCAAGCAATGCGCATTGTCAAGCAGATGGGATGAATTCATTGCATCATGGTCCACTACTTCCATCATCAGTTCGAGAACTCATAATCGGTCCATCAAATTGCGGCAAGACCAATGCCATGATATCTCTACTTGCGCATCCACAAGAATTGCGTTTTACAAACGTGTATCTCTAAACAAAGTCATTGAATCAACCGAAATATGAACTAGTAGTGAGCACAAAATTGTTACATCGTGGTAGATTATTAAGAAATAGTTGAAGAATTGAATTAAATAAATTATTCTGCACGAAATACAAATTTATTTTTTTGAATGTTCCATTTATGACTCATGTTTTGACAAAGCGGGAAATCTTGAAAATTTTCTCCCAATATGTGACGAAACCATAAAGCTATTAATTTTTATGGTTATTTCTCTGATGATTCCATGGAATTGAGACTATTGAGGAAAATAGTGAGGTTTTAAGAATTAGTGTGAAGTATTGCACTGGGTATCACTTCGAAATGCAGTTGTAGTGCCCACCTAACCTATTATTAGTCGCCTCAATAATCTGAGCCCTTACAAGATGTATTCCAACTATTGAATTAAAGACATTTTGTATATCCGGCGTCAAGCATTGCAATGCAAATACTGAAAAAAACACTAAAAACTATGCTTCCACGTAGGATACAAATTTTTGATGGCAAATCATGCAGAAAGGATTACGACTGATTTAAAATGGGAAATGGAAAAACTAAAAATGCCATATTCAGGTAGGATAAACATGTTTGATGGCATTTCATGCAGAAAGAACTAGGATTGATTTAAAATGCTACATATACTGTAGGGTAAGCGGAGAATGTACCTTAAATATAATCAGTCATTAAAATTGAATCATGCGCCAATGACTTAACTAATTAACAATGAGGAATTGTTTTCAACAAATTCCGTTAGATTCTTTGGGACAATCCTACCTTTTCGGCAATATTACCGAAAATGGCGCCAATGGACGTATCTGGTGGTCCATACTTCACATTCTTCGATCCAACAGAATTGAAGTAACACGTATAAAAGTGCTCACGCACTTTCAGAAGTCGGTCCTTGCGACTGAAAAAAAAAACCTTTATAGTGACTAGCAAAAATCTTGCATCAAAAGAAACTGACGCGGATGATACTTCAAAATCAAACTAAGAAAAGATACTTCACTATATGATTTTCACTAAATTGGATTTACAAAACCACGATATGTGTTTTGTTATACAACGGCTTCTTCAGGTGGAGATAAACTGTGAAAATCATGTGAAGTGTTTTCTTTGTTTATATTCATGAGAAAACTGAGGAGTTTGTAAACAAGGTGGCCCAGCGGTGCGTACAAGCTCCATAACTTTTTCTGCTACCCAAAGCTAACAACTTGATTTTTTTTAAACAATAGGTCCAACAATGAGGAAAATTCTGAAAATATTTCTATTTATATACAGGATGTCCAAAAATAAGATACACAACTGAGTTCAGTTTTTTAAAACGGCAACCCCCCAATGTTGGTTATATTTTTGGATTCGCCACTAAATTGCCTATATAATGCACCCGGGTTTCTCATCTGCAATAGTTTGTGATTTATATATTTTTTTTCTAGTCAATTCCTTAGGCTTTAGTGCATCATTTGAGACGCAGGCGAACTCGAAGTCGATGTTCCATCGCCTACTACGATTTTTTGAAAATGGCAATAACTCGACTTTTTCAAATGCAACACCCACCCTATATTTTATTGCATCATTACATGACATTTTTCAAGAGCTTTTTGTCAATATAGGGTTTGTGAGGTCTACTTTGTGGAGTTTGTGTGATTTGTTGCAAAATAAGAAATTTTGATGGTTTTTTCAATAAAAAAAAAAAGAATCAAGTAGGACGATGTCGTAAGTCAAATTTTACGACACCGTCCAACTTGATTATTTTTTTTTATCGAAAAAACCGTCAAAATTTAAATATGTGTCTGTTTATATACGTGTACATGTTATATACAAAATTTTTTTAGTATGCGATTAGGACTATTCATTGATCCTGGCGTAATTGTGACTTTTCACATATATGTATGTATGTGTATGTATAAATGTATGTATGTGAATATATGTGTGTTTATATTTATACAGTTTGTACTCTTTTTGTATTTTAAATGTTTGTACTCTTTTATATTTTAAATGCTTATAACTATTTTATAATTACCTTCTTCTAGCTTTGTCAATGAGAATTTAATTCTTTCGATATTAAAGCATATTTGATTGATTGATTGAAAATGCAATTTTTCCACAGAAACCAGGAAATCCAATAAAAAAGGTATATATATATATATATATGCTATAAGGAATGGATTTTTTGCGTTTTTTTCACGTCAGATGGACTTCGACAATTATTCATAACCATTGTGATGAATTTGATGTTTATTTGTGAGTGGCACTGCTAACTTAATATTAACTTAGCAGAGCCACCCCATATAAAAAAAAATAAGAGCGTGACAAGTTTTTTTTCATTCACGACAATTATTGGAATAGGTTTAATTGATTTTTTTCCAAGTGGCTCTGCTAATTTTTATAGGGGTCTAGAAATTTGTAAACTCAAGAATCTCCGTGTATATCCAAAAATAAAATCTGTCGATTTTTTTACAATTCTGACTTACTATGGCATAAATAGAATAAAATCTGACTAAGAAAACAGATGGATGAAATAATATACAAGGTGTTATCTAACTCAACTCGCAGTTATCATCTAACTCAATCGCTGTCTCAAGCAAGTCAACAATTTAGCTGGTAAACATATATTTTCAATAGCACCGAGTGAAAAATTGAGCAAATAATATAGTAATGATGATATCATTTTTGTATAATTGATACACAAGTATTTCTCCACCTATACAGGGTGTCACCGAAAATAATGTGTTCCTTAAAAGGGTATGAAAAAGACGTCACTTAGAACAAAAAGTTCTATAAATATTTTTCTAAGTCACCCGTTTTTCCAATAATTGAACATCAAAATTTATATAAAAAAATTATAACTGGCAACCCACACAATGATTCAATCATGGGCCGTGCCAAGGGTGCAGAGGATAATAAGTGTACAGTATTCATGTAGTAACTTGAGCTGGTAAGTTGAAATTTTTGGTCACGATGGCACTTTTACAATGCTCCATACACTAGTAGCAATAATTTTTCCAACAAGCTGAAAATACCATTCCTTATAAAAACTAACACATTGCAATTGACCTAATAAACCCAATAACAATACAGAAATTCGTCCACAGAATTAGGTGAATCCCTCCAAAGTTGAAACTGTTTTCAACAAACATCAAAGTGAAAGGTCGTGTTTTCATCACGTTACAGCTATCCCGAACAATAACCTCGGATGTGTTGCCAGCTGTTGGAAATACAAAAATTAAAGTAATTTTTTTTCAATTATATATATATATTATTAAAATTTTTTACTCTAAATATCAAATACCATCCGCACGTGAAAGGAACGCATTATTTTCAGGGTATAATAAAACTTTTTTTAATTCTACTGAATAAAAAAAAATTATGTAAAAATTAGGAATATTACAAAATTTTGTAAATATTGACAAAAGTCGAGAAATGTGGAAAACACAACTATAAGATGCTAAATTTAAATAATCCCCCACTAAATTTAAGTTAGTACACTTACCTTGGCAATGGGAAGAACCCATCTTGCACCCAATCATCACCGTCAATGACAGTGGACGTGGAAGAATGTGAAAATGGAATATCTCCGCTACTAGAAGAGTCAGATCCTCTCAAAGATCCAGTTGAAGTGACTACTTGCCAACTGCCGGAGCTATTATTGCTATGGGAGCTATGGCTGCTGCTCGTAGTTGCAGAGGATTCGGTACGTTTGAGCCTCGGACCCATCGGTACAGTTACCGGGGAAGTGCGTCTTCCTTGTGGAGAAGCAGATGCTCCCAAAGCCATGGTGTCACGCACATCGAGAGAGTTTCTGAAAATATTATTATTTGTGGAACCAATCACTTATTTGAACATTCCAAAGCCAAAATTTGGGACAGAACAATTTTCATATGAACATTTAATAATATATGACAATTTCCCTCTCATATTTTTATTTGAAAATTGACTAAAAAATGTTGCACACGTAGCAGAGAATATACGCAAATATGAAGAATGTGTGTTTTAGATCACTGGAAAAACTGAAGACTTTGTTGATCTGCAATGCATAAAAACATTATTCAAATCAGGCGCCAGACCTATAGGAATTATTGTAATTATGATACAGTTTTTTCACACTTTCGATGCTCTATAGAAGTCCGAGCATTCATAAAATCTACGAGAAGGGGTGAATTCAGGAAATAGGAAGCTTCTCCATGTTACAAGCTTTTATTTAGTTTCACTTGTTAGTTCGTTCGTTTGTTAGTTTGGGTCAAATCTTGCAAGTGAATTTTGACCGACTTCTAGTCGTCCGATTAATTTGAAATTTGGCAGGTGTTCATAATTCCGGTGACAATGCATTATGGAATTTTTGTTGGAGACAAAATAAAATTGAGTCTCCAAGATGGAGGACGAGATTTGTAATTATGGTCCGATTGATCCAAAATTGGTATGTGGGGGTTTTTGGGTTTGGAGATTATGAATTTTTTGTCAGAACTCATAAATTCAAGATGGTGGCCCCAATATGGAGGACGAGTTTTGTGATTATGGTCCAATTCGATTCAAATTTGGTATGCGGGGTTTTCGGGGTCGGAGATTAAGATTATTTGTCGAAATTCATACAAATACTTTATTCATCACTGGAGACCTTTGTACAAATAATAAATATAAATCCACAAACTGCACAAAAGTTCATTGGAATAGTCAATTAAACACTAATAAAAAAATATAAAAACAGTAGAGCTAAAATTTATGAAGTACATTTACAAAAATATTTGCGATGGACAGTTAAAACCAGTTATATAGAGGTGTTCAAGGATAGCTATAATAAATCATGCTTCTAAATATTCATTTATAGTATAGAATGCCTTACTCAGCAGATATTCAGATAAAGCTGATTTAGCTTTGTTAACATTCGCGAAATTGCCAAAGAGACTGATGAATTTGTTAAGAAATTTTGTTTGTTGATATGTATGGGAGGCTTGACTGACTGTGAGTCTGGAGGACTGATGGAATTGATTACAGTTTCTTGTATCATGATTATGCAGATCACTATTTCTTTCAAAGTCACTGTAATTATTTATCATATTCGAAACCAATAAATATATGTATAGTGACGGTAGCGTCATAATTTGCAATTCAATAAATAAAGGTTTGCATGACCTTCGTGGGTGTACTCCCTTCATACATCTTATTATTATTTTTTGCATAATGAATGCCTTGTTAAAATGAGCTGATGCTCCCTAGAAAATAAGCCCATAGGACAGTACAGATTGCACCAATCCATAGTAAGCCATTTTCAAAACATTTAGAGATACTGTATTTTTCAATTGTCTGATAAGATAGCATACTGAACTCAGTTTTTCTGCTACATTGTCAATGTGTTTTTCCCAAGTCATTTTATTGTCAAGTGATCTAAAAATTTTATTGAATTTACTTCCTGTATTGGCTGATCATTCATCCATACAAGCAGGTTGTCATTTTGTGAAGCGTTTTTTGTTAAGAAAGATATAAATACAGTTTTATCAATATTAACTAATAGCCCATTGTACACACAGTATTGATGGAATTCTTCGGTACTTAGATTAGCTTTTATTTCTGAGTTTATGCTCTTACCATTTATACCAAAATTAGTATCATCCGCGTATGCCACTGTCAAATCATGGCTTTAACAGACATCATTTATATTATTCACAAAAAGTATAAATAGCAAAGGACCCAGAATTCATCCCTGTGGTACACCGACACTTACAGAAGATTCTTCAGATTTAAGCTGTCTTACAACTACTACTTGTTTTCTATCACTCAAGTACGATTCTATCCATTTGTTGGCAATACCAATTCCTAATCGATTCAGTTTTTCTAGAAGTAGTATGTGGTCAATTGTGTCAAATGCCCTACTCAGATAAAAAAATATAGCTAATGGAGGTAACTTGCTATTTAAAGAATGATATAGGAATGAAGTTAATTCACTTATGGCAGAGGAAGTGGATTTTTTTCTTTCTGAAACCATGTTGATGTGGAGAGATTAAATTGAAACAATCCAAGTAATTTACAGCTCTTATATTGTAACATATTTCAAAATTTTTTGCAAATTGGCTTTGTAAGCAAATGTTTCTATAATTGGCTATTTCACTTCTATCCCTTAATTTTATAGACAGGGATTGACTTTGACAACTTTAAACTACTTGGATACACACCGTTCACAAAAGATTCATTTATAAGAAATGGTGTGCAAATGATACTAGAAACGCTATGTATAATTTTACCTTCAATTTCATCAATACCCGCTGCTGGCTTCGAAGATGTTTTGTTTATCAGTGAATCTATTTCTTCAGGTGTTGTTGGATAAAGAAAAAATGTGTTTGTTTCATGTGTAGTGAGATGTACATTTTTATAATCTGGTTTAGGACAGATAAAATTCATAAAAGGTTCACTGAAAGCATTAACGATTGAACTATCATCAGAGATTGTATTTTTATCATCCAAAATTATTTGATTCGGTACGTTATGATTTTTTTTGTTTACCATCATTTCTCATTTCGCTAATTATCTTCCATGATTCTTTCGATATGTTACCTGCTAGAACCAATCTATTGTCATTATATGTCCTCTTTGTTTGTTTAACTTTGTCATTGTACTTTTTTTTGAAACTTTTATATCTGTGTTGCCTGTGGCTTTGGATATACTTGATAATTCACATAGAGTACTATGCATTTGTTTGAGTTCGGTTGTATACCATGTGTGTTTTTTCGTATTTTCAGTTCTTCTCTTTCTATATGGAAATGCATTGGAAAAGTGGTAAACAAATGTATCATAGAAGGTATCAAACTTATTATTGAAATCATGTGTCCCGTACATTTCAGACCAGTGTTCATTCCTTAGGAAGTGAATGAATGTTTGTATATTACTTTCACTGAAATCTCTTAAATACAGGATTACTTGTTTATTGGTACTTTCAAACACATCCCACTGTAAAGAACAGACTTGAAATGTATGGTCAGATAGATGAGTATCCAGTATAGTTATACTGTTTGATGTAAGATTCGAAAAATCTATCAAATTGCGTGATGTATGTGTGATACGAGTAGGTTCTGTCACAACATTCTTCAAATTAAATTCATTGAAAAGATTTATAATTTGATGTGTAATATTGCAATCGAGTATTAGCTTGGAGTTTATGTCACCACTTACTATATAAAAACAGTCTGGTTTATAGAGTTCGCTCATAAGCTCATATAGCATATCTAAGAATACATTGATATCTACCTGAGGAGAGCGGTAAACCGTCACAACATAAAGTTTGTTATGTGAGGTTACCATATCTAATACGGAAACAGTAGCTTCAAAATGTTTTTCTACACACTGCAAGTTATTTATTGATCTCATATGTAGATTATTTTTTGCGAATATACAAACTCCACCCCGTTTAAAATCTTTTCTACAGTATTTACTTTTCAAACAATATTCCTCAAAACTATATTCATCAATCTCGTTAGCCCTCAACCAGTGTTCTGAAATACAACAAATATCTATATTAAATTGATCTAAAAGCAATTCTAACTGAGGTCGTTTATTTCCTAATCCTTGAATATTGAAATTCATGACAACAAGTGACTTATCGACTTTTTTATTCACTTCCCGTGTTCTTGTTGGTTTTGATTGGATATCTCTAAAAAAGATTCGGGTCTATCAGTTTCAGATTCTCTAGTTATTATATTTCTGGTTTTATATTTTTTGTGATACAAATTATAGTCAAACCTTCTAAAAAATACACCTTTTGGCCAGAATGTAGTCTTGTATAGTTCTTCTTTGTATTTGAATTCGGCCGTAACCATAAATGAATTTAACTCCCCTGATTCCTTCAAGTCTTTCACAATCAAATTTTCATTTTCTTTTCCGATTTTCTTCTTCAAAAATGCCCTCACATCATCCTCTGTCACATTGGGAGATACTTTGTATAGGTATAGCCAAATTTTTGAGCTTACTCCTTTGAAATTTTCTGTCTTGTCATCTAGTTCACCCACGTTCATCCTACTTCTCCTTCTGCTTTGAACTATTTGCCAATTGTCATTTGATATTGTTTTATTTTTCCCATCTGTGTTATTCTTTGGGGTGGCAAGATTAATTACATCATCCATTAATGTCGTTTGATAGTTCTCTAGGGATTGTAGAGTACTTTTACTTGATTCACCATGTTCCTTTTCCGTCATAGGTGGTTTGGAACTCCCTGTATGAGACCCAGTAGCCAGCTGTTCAGTGTTTATGTTTTTATCACTCATTGTTTGGGTTTTTTCTTTGAATACTTTTTTTGGATAATTATCCTTTTTTACCTTCTGCGCCTTCTCACTAGGATTCGGTTTAGAAATAATATTCTCTAAATGATTGATTTTATCATGAAGCAAAGAAAATTCATTTCTGAATTGCTCTTTTAGTGTATCACGGATTTGTTTGAAGGTCATTTCAGGTATTATGATTGTATGATCATTCTTCACTTTTTCTTTCAGTTCATAGTTTTCTTTCTCCAGGTATTCTATTTTTTCTTGATGTTTATCTATGGTGTCTTGGAATTTGTCCACAAAATTGATGTTTTTGTTGGATACTGCTTTGTCAGCGTCATCTTCTATGAATGACTGTTTATCGCAACACTTTTTTCTCGATTATTTCGCACAGCTGTTGTGGAATACCACTTGGCAATTACAACAACTTTTTTGTTAACTGCCGAACTATTACAAAAGAAACAGCTCTCTTACACAGCCAAACTCATTGCCGGCCATCTTAAGATCAAGATGGAGGACGAATTTTGTGATTATGGTCAGATTCGATTCAAAATTGGTATGCGGTGGTTTTTGGGGTCAGAGATTATGAATTTTTTGTCGAAATTCATAAATTCAAGATGGCGGACCCAAGATGGAGGACGAGTTTTGTGATTATGGTCCAATTCGATTCAAAATTGGTGTATGCAGCGGTTTTCGCAATCGGAGATTTTGAATTTTTTGTCAAAATACATAAATTTAAGATGGCGACTTCAGGATGGTGGACAAGTTTTGTGATTATGGTCAGATTCTATTCAAAACTGGTGTGAGGGAGTTTTTGGGGTCGGAGATCATGATTTCTTTCAGCTCAAAACTTACAGGGAAGAGACCTTGTAATAACGATGCTCTATTAGAAATGAACAGATTAAGGCAAAAAATAAAAAAAAGCCAAAAATAAAATAACTAATAAAAAACCTTTTTAAAGCAAGCTTTTTACTTAAACGTATAAAATAAGTTTAAGTCATCGCTGACAATGATTTAATTATTTTTTGTTAAATTAGTTGGTTTCAAAAAGCTTGTCACGCAAATTGTAATAAAATTAATACTTCGACAAGTTATTACTTACCAACCAATCATTGTCCAATGAAATTAATTGGTACCTACTTGTATGAAAACTTCGTGTAACAAGGTTTTTGAAACCAAATACTTCAACAAAAAATAATTAAATCATTGTCAGCGATGACTTGAACAATTTTTATACATTTTAGTACACGGCTTAAATAAAAGCTTGTTTTAAAAAGGTATTTTATTAGTTATTTTATTTCAATTAACATTATTAAAAACATCAAATAATATTAAAATTATGACATTTTTGTGGAAGAACTGTTTCTTTTTAGGCTATATGTCTTGTAACCTTCCACAACCTAAAAAATTATCAAATCTATATGAGTGTAGAAGTGCCCATTCTAATTTCTGTGTTCCCAAATTTTCAAACAAATTAATTGGTATAAAGTCAATTAGGGGTAGTTATCTGCAATAGGTTGATAAGTTTTTTAAAAGTGAACAATCGTCCCCAAAATGTCAACTTATTACATTTACCCTCAACTTATATATATTAAAAGGTTATAACACAGAAAACCTTACAAGAAAGATCCAAAGCACTCTGAAAATTGTTTTTGAATGTAAACTTTAAAATATGCTAAATAATATTGTTACGGAAATGAGCAGGTTCGCCCCTGCATTATTTGTCATAAACGAGACAGACATTGAGAGATAGAGATAAGTGCCATGTGAAGTGGAATGAATAGAAAAATCGAATTTAAACGGTTTTCTTCACATAAAGGATTCAATATAAAATTGAACCAGAGAAAGGTAGATCTCAGGTGAAAAACAACTACTTTCCTGGCAAATACCACGCAGAACGTTGAATGATATTCACCTGAAAATCCATGCATACTTCCATAAAATATCAATGGACATTGAATGCAAATGTTTCTTTCTGATAAGCTCGATTATGTTTAATTTAAGTCGTTTCATTTTCAGGTGAATATCATTCAACGTTCTGCGTGGTATTTGCCAGGAAAGTAGTTGTTTTTCACCTGAGATCTACCTTTCTCTGGTTCAATTTTATATTGAATCCTTTATGTGAAGAAAACCGTTTAAATTCGATTTTTCTATTCATTCCACTTCACATGGCACTTATCTCACTATATGCTAGACGGGCTTGCCACTCCTACTGAGAAGGAATCTTTTATTAGAAACCTATCGAGGTGGGAGATTTTCGGATGTTTCTTTCTGTCACTAGGTACCGCCAGTTAAAGTTTATCTTTTCCGGCGTACCTATAGGTTTACAAGATCGATGATGGTTTGTTTACGTTGTGTCTCACTTCAGCCAGAGTTCTTTGGACTTTTGGCTGGTTGACTACTCACATTACTGATGAGGGCCAAGAAGCCTGAAACCGTATGCGGATTGTTAGGTGAACCACGACTTAAATTAAACATATCGAGCTTATCAGAAAAACATTTGCATTCAATGTCCATTGATATTTTATGGAAGTATGCATGGATTTTCAGGTGAATATCATTCAACGTTCTGCGTGGTATTTGCCAGGAAAGTAGTTGTTTTTCACCTGAGATCTACCTTTCTCTGGTTCAATTTTATATTGAATCCTTTATGTAAGAAAACCGTTTAAATTCGATTTTCTATTCATTCCACTTACATGGCACTTATCTCTCAATATATGCTAAGCGGGCTGGCCACTCCTACTGAGAAGGAATCTTTTATTAGAAACCTATCGAGGTGGGAGATTTTCGGAGTGTTTCTTTCTGTCACTAGGTACCGCCAGTTAAAGTTTATCTTTTCCGGTACCTATAGGTGTTACAAGATCGATGATGGTTTGTTTACGTTTGTCTCACTTCAGCCAGAGTTCTTTGGACTTTTGGCTGGTTGACTACTCCATTACTGATGAGGGCCAAGAAGCCTGAAACCGGTATCGGATTGTTAGGTGAACCGACTTAAATTAAACATAATCGAGCTTATCAGAAAAAACATTTGCATTCAATGTCCATTGATATTTTATGGAAGTATGCATGGATTTTCAGGTGAATATCATTCAACGTTCTGCGTGGTATTTGCCAGGAAAGTAGTTGTTTTCACCTGAGATCTACCTTTCTCTGGTTCAATTTTATATTGAATCCTTTATGTGAAAACCGTTTAAATTCGATTTTTCTATTCATTCCACTTCACATGGCACTTATCTCTCACTATATGCTAGGCGGGCTTGCCACTCCTACTGGGAAAGGGAAACTTTTATTAGAAACCTATCGAGGTGGGAGTTTTCAGGATGTTTCTTTCTGTCACTAGGTACCGCCAGTTAAAGTTTATCTTTCCGTACCTATAGGTGTACAAGATCGATGATGGTTTGTTTACGTTGTGTCTCACTTCAGCCAGAGTTCTTTGGACTTTTGGCTGGTTGACTCCTACTGATGAGGGCCAAGAAGCCTGAAACCGGTATGGATTGTTAGGTGAACACGACTTAAATTAAACATAATCGAGCTTATCGAAAGAAACATTTGCATTCAATGTCCATTGATATTTTATGGAAGTATGCATGGATTTTCAGGTGAATATCATTCCGCGTTCTATGGTATTTGCCAGGAAAGTAGTTGTTTTCACCTGAGATCTACCTTTTCTGGTTCAATTTTATATTGAATCCTTTATTTATAGAAAACCATTTAAATTCGATTTTTCTATTCATTCCACTTCACATGGCACTTATCTCTCACTATATGCTAGGCGGGCTTGCCCCTCCTACTGAGAAGGAATCTTTTATTAGAAACCTATCGAGGTGGGAGATATTCGGAGTGTTTCTTTCTGTCACTAGGTACCGCCAGTTAAAGTTTATCTTTCCGTACCTATAGGTGTTACAAGATCGATGATGGTTTGTTTTACGTTGTGTCTCACTTCAGCCAGAGTTCTTTGGACTTTTTGGCTGGTTGACTACTCCGTACTGATGAGGGCCAAGAAGCCTGAAACCGGTATCGGATTGTTAGGTGAACCACGACTTAAATTAAACATAATCGAGCTTATCAGAAAGAAACATTTGCATTCAATGTCCATTGATATTTTATGGAAGTATGCATGGATTTTCAGGTGAATATCATTCAACGTTCTGCGTGGTATTTGCCAGGAAAGTAGTTGTTTTTCACCTGAGATCTACCTTTCTCTGGTTCAATTTTATATTGAATCCTTTATGTGAAGAAAACCGTTTAAATTCGAGACAGACATTGTTTACAATTGTTGACCTAAAAAACCGGCAGGAAATTTCGATGATGTCACCGAATGTTTCCCATGATTCGAGAAGACAAGATCGACGTTATATAAGTCCTGCGAACCATGGGAGCGGCAGTTGTGCGAATATTGTTGTACAGAGAAACAAAGTAGTCCAAGGTGAAGTCTATTTAGTGCAGTGCATTTTGAGTTGTAAACAAGAATTGTATTTTGTGAAAAAAGTCCATCATATCTCAAAGTGGAGTGGAATGTTCCAAGAAAACTCTTAGTCATACCCAACAATGTTTATTTTCCTCTTAATCAGGGGAGGTACATGTTTCAAATCTATAAAGGTCCATCATCAGCCTAAAGAACGGAGACCAACATTCTAAAAAGGAGGGGGTAATATCAATAAAAAATTTAGACAAATATAAGTTTGTTTCGAATCAAATGTGAATAACAAACTTATATTCAGCTACATTTTGTATGAATCTAGATTGATGTTACCCCCTCCTTTTTAGAATGACAGTCTCTGTTCTTTTGGCTGATGATGGACCTTTATAGGTTCGAAACATGTACCTCCCCTGATTAAGAGGAACATAAACATTGTAGGGTATGACTAAGAGTTTTCTTGGAACAAGTATTGTATTGTCAGAGTGTATTATTGTGTTTCAAAGCGGAATAAACAGACACCAAATCAATTGGAGTATTTTGATTGCAATAAACGAACCTCAGTTGCGTAACATTATAAACTAAATCGAAAAACTCACCCGTTTGATTCATCGGCTTGATGAGAACAGAAGTTTGGTTCTTGGGACTTGCTGCTCACAGTTGAACATATGGAATTGAGGCTAATGTTTGAACCTCTCTGATCATTTTCGAACAGCATTTCCAGATGACTTGCATCAATGTTAAGAAGTTCTTCAACAGCTTTGTCAGTTTTATTCTTAATTTTGTGTCTGCAAATCACTTATTGAGAATGAGAAGTACAATGTTATACAGAGTGTTCCGTGACAAATTGCAACTGTGGAATTGTTTTGAACAATTAAATGAAACTTGTTGAATGAAATTCCCATTTTCACCGACTTATTGAAAAGTTAAAAAGTAAAATTTTCAATACACTTTTTTCTCATTAAAAAAACAATTCATAGTTCTCTTTTCGAAAGGATCATCAGCTTCAATACATTTTCTAAGCAGATTCAAATCACAAGTGGAATTTTGAACCGGGATATTTAGAAAATAAATTGTTTTCGTCTCGACTATAGGGGAAAAAAACAAAATGGCGGCTCCACTATGGGGAACGAGTTTTGTGATTATGGTCCGATTTGCTTCAAAATTGGTATCTGAGGGCTTTCGTGGTCGGAGATTATGATTCTTTTGTCAAAATTGAAAAATTCAAGATGGCGGCTCCAAAATAATGGACGAGTTTTGTGATTATGGTCCGATTCTATTCAAAATTGGTATGTGGGGGTTTTCGGAGTCGAATATATGATTCTTTCGTGAAAATTAAAAAATTCAAGATGGCGGCTCCAAAATGCTGGACGAGTTTTGTGATTATGGTCCGATTCTATCAAAATTGGTATGTGGGGGTTTTTGGAGTCGAATATTATGATTCTTTCGTGAAAACTGTATATATTGACGTTAAAATCTTTGAATGACTTCTAAAATCGAGATTTGACTATTAATACAGCTGTACACAATAATGATTTGGGAAATAATTACAGTTACTAATAGTAATCACGGAATTAATAGTAGATTAGAACAAATAATAGTTTGCAAAAATTTAAAAAACACGCTTTTATAAATAAACCAAACTAAAAAGTAGAGAATAAATAATAGTTTAAAAAAACTAAAAAACACGCTTTTTATAAAAAACCAAACTAAAAAATAAATAAATAATAGTTTAAAAAAAACGAAAAAACACGCTTTCATAGAAAACCAAATTTTTTTTTTTTTAATAAATATAAATTAATAATGTAAATAAGAAAAACATTATTTTATTTTTAAAAAAGCGTGGGGTGCTTAATCTGAATCTTAAAAAGCACCCCACGCTTTTTTTTAAATAAAATAATTTTTTTTCTTATTTACATTATTGTTAATTTATGTTTATTAAATTTTTTTACACTATTCTTAATTCAAATTTATTAAAATTTATTTTCTATTTTTTTAGTTCGGTTTTCTATAAAAGGGTGTTTTTTGGTTTTTTGAACTATTATTTATTTATTTTTTAGTTCGGTTTTTTATAAAAAGCGTGTTTTTTAGTTTTTCTAAACTATTATTTATTAGTAATAAATGACTTGATAGTCTTTTTCTTCGCCAAATTTCTTAAATCCGAATTTTTCAATTTCCTAGCCACTTTCCTGATTTTCCTTATCAACCATCCTCAGGCTATTACGAACATTAAAAAAAAATAGCCTAATCGGTCCAGTCATTCACGTTTTGCGCTTACAAAGAATCGAGATTCTTTTATTTTTATTATATAGTTTAGTGTGTATTCATTCCAAATTTTTTGGAAATATGCATAAAAATCATTCCATCCATGCATGATAATCACAGAACTCCCTGTATATAAAAACGAATAAGGAAGACGAAATTTTTCCTACCTTGCAGCAGCAATAGAAAACTCATTTTCTGTCAGATACTTCAGCATATAAAAGCAGAAAAAGAAGATCTCTTCGCCCTTGTCCAATCTGTCAGAGAAGTGATGTCCAAAAAACATCCAATCATAAGCAATAGTCAAATAGAGTATCTGACACTCATCGAGATTTTGGTGTATCAAATCATCAGCCCATAGGCTCAATCGTAACATGGATATAAATAATGGGGTACGGTCCCACCCACTGATGCAGTGGATCAAAATTCCAGAATTGGTGTCCTGAAATAAACGATCATTTTTTGCACCAAAATTTGGGGTCCACATGGCTCTAATTCAGTTTTGAAGTGGTGAACTATGATAACTAATACATAATGAAGGAAAAATCAAAGTAATTTGTAACTCACCAAATTTTGAAAGAATTTTTGTATATGATATGTACATTATACTTTGTATTTTTGATACACTTCTGATTTATTTATAAATGACAATATGATTTGCAGAAAAAGAATGTTTTTCTAGCTTTTTTGAATTTTTTACCATGTATCTTACAATCCACTGTTGTTACACAATGATTTACACAAAATTTGGTGTACCTCAAGGAAGTGTTTTGGGTCCTTTACTATTTTTAATATATATTAATGACATCGGCTTATGTCACAACTGCGACTTTATGAATTTATTTGCTGATGATACACTGTTATCCATATCACATAAAGATTTAGATGTAGCTTTAACAAAAATGAATATCTGCTTAGAGAAAATTCACAAGTACATGAACGTCAACAAGTTAAAATTAAATGTTTCCAAAACAAAAGCCATTATTCTGACCACAAAATTGAAATATATAAACATAAATTCTTGTTTTTTGGAAATCCATAATGAAAAAATTGAATTTGTAACAGAAATTAAATACATGGGATTCATGTTGGACAACTGTTTATCTTTTGATGCACATTTCAAATATATAACTAAAAAAATAGCAATGAAACTTTACCTTTTTACACGAATTTCCTATCTCTTGTCAGTTACAACACAGTTATACAGCCTCATTTTGAATATTGTAGTACATTACTGTACGGTTTTGATAAAAACAAAATTTTGACTTTACAAAAATTACAAAATCGAGGTATGAGAGTGATACTAAATTGTGATCGTAGTACCAGCAAGTTTATGCTCGACGCATTACAATGCTTATCAATAAAAGACAGTATACATATCAGCATTTTTTTTTTCAAAACTGTTAATAATATGTTACACCATATTATTTTGATAAATTCATTACTTATCGAAATAGTGATCACAATTATGAGACAAGACAAATTAATCATTTTCACTTGCCAAGATGCAGCCTAACCAGCCCAATGAAAATATTGTTTTATAAAGGATTAAATCAATTTAATAAGCTGCCTAAAGACATAAAACAAAGCAAAAGTTTTTATATATTAAAGTCTAAACTAAATAATCATATTAAGGTAGTTCCGCCACGAGACAGTTAAATTAGGAAATTATTAAAATTTGGCATACGTATTGTTTAACATGTGAACAACACCTCTATTAAATTTTAACAAGTTTCACCATCCCGAACCCGAGATATATATAATTGAAGTTGACTCAATTAACACGTAACATATGGACCATGCATAGGCAAACAGTACATTATTAATTCTACCGTTAGTACTAAAATTAAGAAGTTTTTGAAAAACGAGGAGGCGCTAGAGAAGGATATCACAGATATTGTGAAAAAAAATCAAAGAGATTGACCATCTAGTTTGACAGATATAATCAAAACACTCTCGTTATTCGAAATAGTCCACGTGGAAGCGCACAGCCTAAAAGGGGGCGTTAGTACTAAAATTAAGAAGTTTATGAAAAACGAGGAGGCGCTAGAGCAGGATATCACAGATATTGTTAAAAAAAATCAAAGAGATTGACCATCTAGTTTGACAGATATAATCAAAACACTCTCGTTATTCGAAATAGTCCACGTGGAAGCGCACAGCCTAAAGGGGGGGGTTGTAGAGAAATGTGGATTGTGCCAGGGGACTTTTTAAATTTGAACGCGAAAAAACCTCCTTCTCCTAGTTGACCCCATCGATTTTAACGATACCCCCCCCCCCCAAAAGTTCAAACAGAGTACCACAAAAAAGGTCCATTGAAGTTTTATCGAAAAACGAGAATTTTTTCCCATGACATATGATTTCTACTTAGGGGGGGAGGGGGGGGGTCTGATTTTATTTTTTTTGCTGCGCTTTTCGTGGACATAAATTTTTTGAGTCGCCGTTTTTCTATAACGAAGAAATCAATCAATCAATCAATTTATTGGTTAAAAAAGTGTTCAATTACAACACAGGAACCTACATTGTAACATACTAACTTAGGTAACACGTCAGATGAGCTTAAAAAAGACAGACACCAATCTACATAACATTAAAACTAGGCTGTCAGAAGCAAAAAGCAGTATTTGTACACAGAAAAATAGTATTTGTAAACGGAACAGTATGCACAAGTTACAATTAATAACACACTATACTTAACAAGACATGTTAAAAGCAACTATTTTTAAAACAATCGGTGAGAAAATTTCATTTCTGTAGAAATTCGTCAACAGAGTAGTGTGCTTTCAGCACAATATGGTTTTTCAGCTTAGCTTTAAAGGAATGTAAGCTAGAGGCAGATTTGATATTGTCGTCAAGAGCATTATAGAGTCTGACACCAATCGATCCCGGATGATTCTGCGACACTGATAGTCTAGCGAATGGTTGTTGTAGTTTATATTTATTTCTAGTACTATAGTCATGAGAGTGTCCACAAGTAGGAATATTAGTAATATTCCTTCTCACATAGACAATGCAGTGGTATATAAACAAACATGGTAGAGTCATTATACCAATTTTAAAAAAAGTGGTTTGCAATGTTCTCTCGGGCGTACCGCCATCATTAACCTTACTGCTTTTTTTTGAATGGCGAATATTTCTTGTGCCTTGGATGTAGCACCCCAATGAATTATTTCATAGCACATAAATGACTGAATAAGACTAAAATATACCAGTTTCGAGACTTCAAGAGAGAGTGTGTGCTTTAATAGCACATCAATGGCAGTGCCAGTGGATTTGTTTTGTCTAAATCCGTTCTGACTTGAGCTAAATAGGTTGAGATTTTCAAAATATTTGTATAGTCGTACATAGTAGCAGTACTCACCTACATTTGCAAACTGACTCAGAAGGGCAATAGGACGGTAATTACCACAGTCTTGACGAGAACCCTTGCCTTTATAAATTAGTAGAATTTTTAATATTTTTAAGACATCAGGGAACACGCCTACCTGAAAGCTGTGGTTGACAATGTGACTCAGCGGTTCTGAGATAATATCAGCAATAGTTGATAGTATATGCCCTGGTATCTCATCGACACCTGCAGATCTTCAATTTCATACTTTGTTGTTGGTGAAAGGTATATGCTGTTGGCCTTGGATTTCATATGTTTGATGTTGCTTGATGAGGGTTTAATGCGACCAGAACTAATACTAGAGAAATGATTGCTAAATAGGTTACACAATTCATGACTGTTGCTAATGCAGGATCCCATACTATCAGTTAAACTGATAGCATCACCTGCAGATCTGTTCTGATGTTCCTTAATTATATTCCAACATTCCTTTACTTTGTTGTCCGCCACAGCTATTCTACGGTCATTTGAGGTTCGTTTGGCAAGGTTTAATTTTATTTGATAAATTTGCTTAAGCTCTAAAAATTTTTTATGGTAAAATTCACTTTGATTTGATTTATCTAAAATTGACATTTCATTTAGCATTCTACTTAATTCTTTTACTTCCTCAGGCACCCATTTTGATTTATTTTTCTTATTACTGCATGACACTTTTCGTTTAGGAAACACCGCATTGAAAAGTGACATAAATTGGTCATAAAAAAACCCAAATTTCATATTAACATCAGATATCGTAAAAGCTCAGACCAATCGACTGCTGAGAGTGAGACTCTGAATCTTTCAACATTATTCTTACTAAAGCACCTTTTCATTAGATTTGCATTCTTGTTGTAAAAAGAGTAATGGAAGGTAGCTATCTGAAATGTGTGGTCCAACAGGAAGGTATGTTTGATCTCGGTGTGTAATGAAGCTACATTAGAAAAAATATTATCAATACAAGTCGCAGAATCACCCACAATACGAGTAGGTTTATTTATTTGTGGTTTTAAATTGAACTGTTCTAGCAGGTTCAAGAAATTCGATCGAAGGTAACTGGGCTTCAACAGGTCTATGTTGAAATCTCCGCAGACAATTATATCAATATTGACGAAAACTCTATACAAATAATCAATAGTTTTTTCAAATGCCTCTAGGAAATTACTCAAATTACTTTGTGGTGCCCTGTAGACTGATAAAATAATAAGTGATGTATTAGATGTCTTGAGGCATGCAGCACATATTTCAAAGTCTTTTTCAATACTAGTTTTAATTAATATTTCTTCAATATCAAGAGAAATATCAGCAAAAATACACACCCCTCCTCTAACGAATTCAGATCTGCAAAATGTAGAAATGAGCTTATAATTGGACAACCTGAAACTTTCACAATCTGTTAATTTGAACCAGCTTTCACTAATACAGAGTATATTCGGGGAGTAGTCGTTTAAAATCATTTCAAGTTCTAGTTTCTTACCACTAAGCCCCTGAACGTTCTAGAGTCGATTGGGGGGGCAAGTGCCCCCCCTCAAAAAAAACTTTTTTTTCGCGTTTCAAATTGAAAAGTCCTTTGAAATTTTTCTATTTTGTCGAAAATAATTTCCTAATTCAACTCTCTCGTGGCGGAACTACCTTAAAATAAACAACATATTGTAGGAAAAGTTGAATGATGCAGAATAACAATGGACTTAATTATTAACATTTATTATCATGATTATGTTCCAAATTGTTATTAGAGGTGTAATCTAAGTTATTGTAACGTAAATAAACTTAACTTGGTTCTACTAATTTATTTCACACTTAATTTACAACTTAATTTATATTACTACTCCGCCACTGTATAGCTCGATTGTATGGGCTCGTTCAGACTGTCGACTCCCTCTTGAGGGCTGTCTATTTATCTCCGATACAGCATTCTCGATGTTTCGAATTCTTCCAGTTGGCGACGGCATGTTCCAATTGTTTCCAATATTGACCGTTGCATTACAGCGGAAGAGTGACTGGATGTTTCTTGAATATCTCCGGGATGATCTCATGCTGTCGATGGCACGCATGAGGCGACAGGTCCGCCTAGGTTCGTTACATTGCCCCTTCTTAAAGACATTTCGTCCCGAAATTTCATCCTTGAGGATAAAAAAAAAAAAAAAAAAAAAAAAAAAAAAAAAAAAAAAAAAAAAAAAAAAAAAAAAAAAAAAAACTAGGTAGTAGATGTTTCTCTGGCCTTTCTTCAACTGTAGCACCCCACCAACTTCTGGATTCTGCTCCCTAATTTTATCTATCTCTGTCTCAACGGTTCCCATTCTTTCTTCTAGAAAATTAGCCACACCACACAATTCTTTTTTTAGGCCTTCTGTGTTTTCCAGGAACTTCTCTTCCAGGCTTCTTGAATTTTCTAGAAGCTTCTCTTCCAGATTTCTAGAATTTTCTTCCAGGCTTCTTGAATTTTCTCGAAGCTTCCTTCCAGATTTTCTAGAATTTTCTTAAGCTTCTCTTCCAGATTTCTAGAATTTTCTTCAAGCTTCTCTTCCAGATTTCTAGCATTTTCTTCCAGGCTTCTTGAATTTTCTTGAACTTCTCTTCCAGGTTTTTAGCATTTTCTTCCAGGCTTCTTGAATTTTCTAGAAGCTTCCCTTCCAGATTTCTAGAATTTTCTTGAAGCTTCTCTTCCAGATTTCTAGAATTTTCTTCAAGCTTCTCTTCCAGATTTCTAGCATTTTCTTCCAGGCTTCTTGAATTTTCTTGAAGCTTCTCTTCCAGATTTCTAGCATTTTCTTCCAGTTTATTCATTACCAAACTTAAATCACCTCCGGGAACTTCGAATAGAAATGTTTCGGTCCTCACCTTCTTGTATAAGTCCTTCTGCAAGTCTTTCCGGGAGTATTTTGCTTTTACCTGTTGTTTCCAGTTCCCTTTCCTCCAATTCCTGTTTCAATTCCGCACCTTCAAATCGCAAGGCGCACTTTTCTTGAACACATTTTGTCTTTGACGAGGTATCAGTCTGTTTTACACAAAAGTTTATCAGTTTGTTAAAATTCACTTCGCAATTCTTTTCCACGGGCCACCAGTCTATTGTCTGTTTCACGCAACAGTGTATCAGTTTATATTCCCACGCACAATTGTCCACTTCGCGAAAACCGGGCCACTGTCTATTTTCTGTTTCACGCGAACAGTGTATCAGTTTATATTCCCACGCACAATTGTCCACTTCGCGAAAACCGGCCACTGTCTATTTTGGGCGCAAAAGGTCTATCAATTTATTTTTCTGACTATCCACTCCACGATCACTTGTTTATTTTCAAAATCTCACTGCCGACACCAATTGTAACGTAAATAAACTTAACTTGGTTCTACTAATTTATTTCACACTTAATTTACAACTTAATTTATATTACTACTCCGCCACTGTATAGTTTCGATTGTATGGGCTCGTTCAGACTGTCGATCTCTTGAGGGCTGCTCATTTATCTCCGATACAGCATTCTCGGTGTTTCGAATTCTTCCAGTTGGCGACGGCATGTTCCAATTGTTTCCAATATTGACCGCTGATTACGCGGAAGAGTGACTGGATGTTTCTCGAATATCTCCGGGGATGATCTCATCGCTGTCGATGGCAACGCATGAGGCTACAGGTCCGGCCTAGGTTCGTTCATTGCCCTTCTTAAAGACATTTCGTCCTGAAATTTCATCCTGGAGGTGACGATATCTGCATGACTCCCATATCTGCACCGTGAAGTTCGATGGAAGTAACACTCCACGGTCTTCATGATCGGTCGTGGAAGAGGGTTACAGCAAACCAAAATCTTGACGCCGCTGGATCTGAATATCGCCTCCAGCATACTTCTTATGACTCTCCAGTCCAACCCATCAATACCACAGGATAATTTTGGAATTGCTAGATCCGCCAGATTCTGGTCCACCATAGTATCTCTTAGTTTGGTGAGGCTCTTCCAGACATCTTCATAGGACGGTTTATCTTGGGAATGCCTCTTGGTAACTAGGTAGTAGATGTTTCTCTGGCCTTTCTTCAACTGTAGCACCCCACCAACTTCTGGATTCTGCTCCCTAATTTTATCTATCTCTGTCTCAACGGTTCCCATTCTTTCTTCTAGAAAATTAGCCACACCACACAATTCTTTTTTTAGGCCTTCTGTGTTTTCCAGGAACTTCTCTTCCAGGCTTCTTGAATTTTCTAGAAGCTTCTCTTCCAGATTTCTAGAATTTTCTTCCAGGCTTCTTGAATTTTCTCGAAGCTTCTCTTCCAGATTTCTAGAAGCTTCTCTTCCAGATTTATAGAATTTTCGTGAAGCTTCTCTTCCAGATTTCTAGCATTTTCTTCCAGGCTTCTTGAATTTTCTAGAAGCTTCTCTTCCAGGTTTTTAGCATTTTCTTCCAGGCTTCTTGAATTTTCTAGAAGCTTGCCTTCCAGATTTCTAGAATTTTCTTCAAGCTTCTCTTCCAGATTTCTAGAATTTTCTTCAAGCTTCTCTTCCAGATTTCTAGCATTTTCTTCCAGGCTTCTTGAATTTTCTTGAAGCTTCTCTTCCAGATTTCTAGCATTTTCTTCCAGTTTATTCATTACCAAACTTAAATCACCTCCGGAACTTCGAATAGAAATGTTTGGGTCCTCACCTTCTTGTATAAGTCCTTCTGCAAGTCTTTCCTGGAGTACTTGCTTTTACCTGTTGTTTCCAGTTCCCTTTCCTCCAATTCCTGTTTCAATTCCGCTACCTTCAAATCCGCAAGGCACTTTTCTTGAACACATTTTGTCTTTGACGAGGTATCAGTCTGTTTTACACGTAAAAGTTTATCAGTTTGTTAAAATTCACTTCGCGAATTCTTTCCACGGGCCACCAGTCTATTGTCTGTTTCACGAACAGTGTATCAGTTTATATTCCCACGCACAATTGTCCACTTCGCAAAACCGGCCACTGTCTATTTTCTGTTTCACGCTAACAGTGTATCAGTTTATATTCCCACGACAATTGTCCACTTCCGAAAACCGGCCACTGTCTATTTTTGGAGCTACAAAAGGTCTATCAATTTATTTTTCTGACTATCCACTCCACGATCACTTGTTTATTTTCAAAATCTCACTTCCGACACCAATTGTAACGTAAATAAACTTAACTTGGTTCTAATAATTTATTTCACACTTATTCTACAACTTAATTTATATTACTACGCCACTGTATAGCTCGATTGTATGGGCTCGTTCAGACTGTCCACTCCCTCTTGAGGGCTGGCTATTTATCTCCGATACAGCATTCTCGATGTTTCGAATTCTTCCAGTTGGCGACGGCATGTTCCAATTGTTTCCAATATTGACCGTTGCATTACGCGGAAGAGCGACTGGATGGTTCTCGAATATCTCCGGGGATGATCTCATCGCTGTCGATGGCAACGCATGAGGCGACAGGTCCGGCCTAGGTTCGTTACATTATTTAAATCTTTAAATTTAAATATTTTTGCTTGTATTTTTTTTATTTTGTTATTTTTCAACAGTATTATGTTAGAGATTTATATGTATTATTATTACTGCATATTATTATTATTATTACTGTATATTATTATTGTATGTATATTAGGATTTCCTAAATAAACGTATTCATTCCTTCATTATTCATTTTGAGTAATAATCACAATCCCCTTTGTAGTGCCCCGAGGAGGACTTTATAAAAGTCGAAACGTCGGCAACAGAACCATAGTGGTTTTGACCTTCTCCCAACAAACTCCGAGTTACATGTTTTTCTTTTTGAAAACATGCATTTGTTTCAACTAGCTCATTTGGAATTCTATGACGTGTCTAGGTTTTTCCTGATTAAATTCATTATATTACATGCCTCATTATAATTCATTTGAAAAAAGTTATATGAAAAATATCAATAATATATATTTATTTGAATGCCTGCAAAAAAAACCTTCCCTATTCATTAAGGCGGTCAGAAAAAAAACCCATAGAATTTTTTTTATTTATTTTCAGTAATAATCATAGCCAAATACTTTCTGTAAATCCAGACTACTAACCAATTAGAATTTTATGGAATTTTGGAAAGTCGAAAACCACAACCTTTCTAAAAGGAAACTAACTTTCAAATGATGCAGAGATAAAAATTTCATGATACTAATCAATTTTTTCATCAAAATCGTGACTCGCATTTCTTCATTTTTGAGGGTCACCAATTGGGAAAAATGTTAATTTGAAAAATAAATAAAAATTAAATAATCCCAAAGATACAATTTTTATGGCCATTACAACTCATCAGAAGGATTTACTTCGTCTCTGACATCACATTTTGATCCAAAATTCATTTTTTTCAAATGAAACCCCTATTTGCCACCTACCTGTTTCTCTAGAACATTCATTAAGGAAAAAAATGACATATCATTTTTGTATTTCGGTGCAGTAACAAATTGTATACATTCAAAAATAGTTGTAGATTTTTGTTTGCTTATGTTGATTTTGATCCAACCGTTTCGACGCGGGAATTGGAATACCAATGCAATGTCAGTCGAGAAAACGCTAGAAGAATTAAAAAAAAAACACCATTATCGTGTTTATAAGTATAACTTACACAATTAGTTGACAAGATTCAGAAATGTTGTTTTCCACAGCTTACTAAGTTGAAAAATTATTTGAACTGCAAGGAAACTCATGAACTAGTTGTAGATTTTTGAATTTATACAATTTGTTACTGCACTGAAATACAAAAATGATGTAATTTTTTTCCTTAATGAATGTTCTAGAGAGACAGGTAGGTGACCCATAGGGGTTTCATTTGAAAAAAATTAATTTTTCATCAAAATGTGATGTGACTGAATCGATTAACCAGTGACACAAAAAATAATTTTTCAGAAAAAATTTAGTTTTTCTGTTATTTGCAACTCATTGTGAATAGCTTCGACCAAATCTCCTTTATCCACGAGGTAAAATAAAAAAATTAATTTTAATTTCAATTGTTTAAAAAAAATTACATTTGACATAAGGTTTGGACTTGTTTTGACCTGTTGAACTTGAACATGTAAAAATATACAGAGTGTTCCATTTGAAAAAACACAAAGTTACTGGCATTTCCAGAAAAACCGGAAGTACGCCATATTGGATAGTAATGTGATCAAATCCGAAATGGTTGCTTATATAACTGTACCAAATTCCAGAAAAATCCGTTCACGAATGCAGAAGTTACAGGGGTGGCCCGATATCCTGTGTCACCCGTATAGTATTGTCAGAGTGTGTTATTGTGTTGTTCGAAGTGGAATAATGGGACATTAACATCAACGGAGTATTTAAATATAAACGACCTCCAGTTTTGGAACAATACAAATTCATCAAATTACCCTCTACAGTTATCAAGGATGCTTCAAAAATAAAAGTGAATTGGTTAAAATCTTGGTTCAATATATCAAAGTATTTTCTTTATTTTAACAAATATCATATGGTTAGAAATAATTTTTAGATATTTGTTAAATAAAAATAATTAGCAATTCTTAGCGTACATTTCCGAAATCAAATCCCATTGGATACTATCTATACGAATCTCCCATTTCAAATTCCAACTTACTTATTGTTTCAGACGTCCGAGATCCCTATTTATAGACATGCCTTTTGAATACCTTTGTAGATGACATATCCAAAATGGTAGAGTAAAGAATATTCATGAATAAAAATAAAGATTATAAGGTTACCGATGGAAATGACAAAAAGGGATATGAAGATGACTGAATCTACCTACCACAATATGAAATATTTGTCCACCCAGTATAATAAACGAAATTTTTTAGGCTGTTGACCTTCATGAGTGACATCACAAGCTTAATTCATTTGAACATAAACATATAAATGTACCCAACAGAATCAGATGTTTTTGCAGCTAATACAACTGATAAAAAAGTAAACAGTGAAATAATCATCCAGCCCTGACCTCACAAAAATGCACGCATATAAACAAGAAATATATTTTAAATTAAACAAAGATTTTTTGCAGTGATAACATACAATAATGATAATATTCAATGATTTTTTAATTTTTACAGGCTTTATATTAGCTTCACTTGTATGTTTGTTTGTAACCGACTCCTTTGGACTTGATTTTCACCCACTTCCAGACGTCCGAATGATTTGAAATTTGGCAGGTGTACATAATTCTGGTGACAATGCATTAAGAAATTTTTGTGTGAGAAAAAAACAAAATGGAGGCTCCAGTATGGCGGACGAGTTTTGTGATTATGGTCCGATTCGCTTCAAAATTGGTATCTGAGGGTTTTCGTGGTCGGAGATTATGCTTCTTTTGTCAAAATTGAAAAATTCAAGATGGCGGCTCCAAAATGGTGGACGAGTTTTGTGATTATGGTCCGATTCTATTCAAAATTGGTATGTGGGGGTTTTTGGAGTCGAATATTATGATTCCTTCGTGAAAATTGAAAATGGCGGCTCACTGTATATATTGACATTAAAATCTTTGAATGACTTCTAAAATCGAGATTTGACTATTAATACAGCTGCACACATTAATGATTTGGAAAATAATTACAGTTACTAATAAGGAATTAATTAAAAAATAATAGTTTTAAAAAATAAAAAAAACACGCTTTTATAAAAAACCAAAAATAAAAATAGTTTAATAAATTTTTTTTAATAAATATAAATATAATAATAATGTAAATAAGAAAAAAAATTATTTCATTTAAAAAAAAGCGTGGGGTGCTTTTTAAGATTCAGATTAAGCACCCCACGCTTTTTTTTAAATAAAGTATTTTTTTTTTTATTTACATTATTATTAATTTATTTATTAAAAAAAATTACTATTCTTAATTCAAATTTATTAAAATTTATTTTATATTTTTTTAGTTTGGTTTTCTATAAAAGCGGTTTTTTAGTTTTTTTAAACTATTATTAATTTATTTTTTAGTTCGGTTTTTTATACAAAGCGTGTTTTTTAGTTTTTTTAAACTATTATTTATATTCAATGATATTGATTTTAGTCATTGTATCACAGTCCCTAGCCTTGTTTTCATCAATTTTGATCTTATTTTTTCCATAGGCAAATCCATTCTGGATAAGTTACTGACGAATTGAATCATTTTCTCAAGAAAATAGTCATTTGGTAACCATAGTACTTATCGGGGCAAATTAATTCATTTACCCTTCTACACTTGATGTTATCAAGAAGATTCGAGAAGGCAAAAACAAGGATACATAAGTCGTGCCAATTCATATTAGCGAAGTCAAGGTGAATTATGATTTAGCGCAGTGTGATCAAATATTGAATTGTCAGAGCTTATAGTGGAATAAACGGATATAAAATTAATTAAGCATATTTAAATACAAATTAACCCAGTAACATTTTTGTTTAGTTAATAGATGGCACATTGTACTTTTCTGAATTGGTCAGTATTATCGAAGATGAAAGAGGTATACTTTAAAAACAAGTGGCCCTTTTTTCGGACATCAATTGTTTTCAAATAAATTCGAAAAAAAAAAAAATATATTAAAACAATTAAAGGAGATTTAGAAGATTTTGAGAACGGGGGCAGATATAGCCAAAAAAAAAAAAAAATAAAAAAAAACAAGTTATTGACTAATTGAATCATTTTTCTATAGGAAATATAATTTGGTGAACGCAATAACTTATCGGGGTGAACTAATTAGTGAAAATGAATGAAAATGAAAATCTTTATTTAAATAGGAAGGAAATCGTAATATACAAATATGTTACATAATATAATAATAATAATATCCAATTACGTTACATTTTTTACAAAATATATATATATATATATACAATCAGCTTACTGATAGATTCATTCTTTATCTTTGATTAATTTTATTTCTAATACATTCAAGTAGCATTGATTTGAAAGAATTAAGTGTTTAACATTCTTTTATGTGGTTTGGAAGCTTGTTATATATCAAAAGTCCTTGGTGGAATAAAGAATTCATGGTTTTAGCATAATTAGTTCTCATAACATAAAAATCTCTATTGTTCCTAGTATCATGGTTGTGTATTTGATGACAAAATGTTATATATTCCCCAAAGTAAGCGGGGCATAAATTATGCAATATTTTAAAAATAAATGCCATTGAAAAATAGAACAGTCTATCCTTTACAGATAACCAATTCAATACATTCAGCATCAATTGAGTAGGTGAATACCTGTTACATCCAAGCACAATACGCATACCTCTATTCTGAAGTTTTTGGAGAGCAGCAATCTTATTATTACTCATTAAGTCGAGCAGACTAGCACAGTATTCAAAATGCGGTTGTATGATTGTTCTATAAACTGTTATTGAAGTTTGAACACTTAAATTTGATGTGACTCTAGACAGGAAGAAAAGCTTTTTACAATTTTTTTTTGATGTATAATTAAAATGATTATTTAATGATAAAGTATTATCGATCATGAATCCTAGGTATTTCATCTCTGTCACGACTTCAATTTTCTCATTGAATATTTCTATATTGATCTGGTCTATGTCAATTTGACTATATTTATATTTAGATGTCATTATCATTGCCTTTGTCTTTTGCACCTTCAGCTTTAGTTTATTAATATTCAAAAATTCTGATATGTTCTTCAAAGAGTTATTAATCTTTTCAATTGCCGTATTTAGACTTTGGTCACTTGTAACTATTATAGTATCATCTACAAAAAGACTTATAAATTCACATTTTTTTACATAGCTAATATCGTTCAAGTAAAGAATAAATAATAGTGGTCCCAATACGCTACCCTGAGGTACTCCAGAGATGACAGTTTTTTTTTGTGATATCACATAATTTACCTTTGTTGATTGAAAGCGAGTTTGCCCTTTCTACACTTGTATTGATTTTCCTGATTATATTTTCATTTTCAGACTGTGGAAGGTTACCCAAAAAACATTGACTGGATTTTTTATAAATCAACAACAAATATATATTTATTAAAATAAGTTATTTTAATATAGTGCTGTTATACAAGATTGGGATGGATCAATCAACTTTTTGATAAGAATAGGAGTATTTTTTTCATCTATTAGATGTCCTGAATACAATTCAAATGTTTCATTTTGCACAAGCGTTTGACAGTCCGAGTTTATCGACATCTTAATAATAAAAATCACTATGTGTTTGATGGTGAATATATTGGAAAGAGGCAGTTTTTATGGGTGTGTGTGTGATGTATTGGTTAAACGAAAGACGAATGTTGAGTGGCCGAAAATAGACCAGTATTTGACTTATGCAGGGCCATATCTTGGAAAGTATTTGATAGCGCCGCGTATTGATTTCGGATTCGTGTTCAGCAAACGGATATTTACCCAGTTTTCCTTAAGAACTCTAAAAAGCTATAATCAAACTCAAATTTCTTGAAAATAAATAAACTCCGAACCTTTATGTATTTTCATTTTCACACACACATCAAAGGATACAAACGAAAACATAGAGATATAATACATTTTAGGACTCACCTGGAGGTACTTGAGAAGGTACTTGACATAATTCTGAGTCATGGTCACCAAATCCCATTTCTTATAATTATTCCATTCGATTTTCAACTGTGCCAATAGTGGGTTATCCGGAATATTAATTGTCGCATCACACTGATCTTGATCCCAATCAAACACAAGGCCTTCGGCATTGAAGTTATTGTTACGGAAGTCTTTGAAGAATTCACAACCAGGATATGGCAGAGACATTATGTTGAAATCGGAATAGCGGTTGAATTTATCTACCTTCTCTGAAGAAGTAACCCTGCCAAGAAAAATAGAATTAGGATGGGTATGAAGTACACTGGGAAAAATAAAATCTCGATTATTTTACTTTCTTTTTTTCGTTTTTTCACTTTTCCAGGCAGTCAAAGGGGGTGAAATAGGGGTTGATATACCGGGTGACACAGGATATCGGGCCACCCCTGTAACTTCTGCATTCGTGAACGGATTTTTCTGAAATTTGGTACAATTATATAAGCAACCATTTCGGATTTGATGACATTACAATTCAATATGGCGGACTTCCGGTTTTTCTGGAAATGCCAGTAACTTTGTTTTTTCAAATGTAATTTTTTTAAAACAATTGAAATTAAAATTGTTTTTTTATTTTACCTTGTGGATAAATGAGACTTGGTCGAAGCTATTCACAATGAGTCGCAAATAACAGAAAAACTCAATTTGTTCTGAAAAATTATTTTTTGTGTCATTTATTGATGAATCAATTCAGTCACATCACATTTTGATCAAAATTTTTTTTTTTCAAAAGAAACCCCTATGAGCCACCTACCTGTCTCTAGAACATTCATTAAGGATAACAATTACATATCATTTCTGTATTTCGGTGCAGTAACAAATTGTATACATTCAAAAATCTACAACTAGTTCATGAGTTTCCTTGCAGTTCGAATAGTTTTTCAACTTAGTAAGCTGTGGAAAACAACATTTCTGAATCTTGTCAACTAATTGTGTTTCGCGAATTAGTTTAGTAGAAATGTAAAATCAAAATTATAGGTTCACAAGAAGTGAACAGGTTGATATGTTATTAATTTATGGAGAATGTCTTTAAAACAGTGTCGCCGCTTGTCAGTTATACGCTGAACGATACCCACACAGAAAAGAACCCAACAATGGAGAAGATGATCGTAAGTGAGGAGGCAGAAATGAACGTTTTGCTTATGTTGATTTTGATCCAACCGCTTCGACGGGAATTGGAATACCAATGCAATGTAAGTTGAGAAAACGCTAGAAGAATTTAAAAAAAAAACACCATTATCGTGCTTATAAGTATAACTTACACAATTAGTTGACAAGATTCGGAAATGTTGTTTTCCACAGCTTACTAAGTTGAAAAATTATTCGAACTGCAAGGAAACTCATGAACTAGTTGTAGATTTTTGAATTTATACAATTTGTTACTGCACCGAAATAAAAAAACAATTTTTAATTTCAATTGTTTTAAAAAAATGACATTTGACATAAGGTTTGGACTTGTTTTGACCTGTTGAACTTGAACATGTAAAAATATACGGGGTATTCCATTTGAAAAAACAAAGATGCTGGCATTTCCAGAAAAACCGGAAGTCCGCCATATTGGATTGTAATGTGATCAAACCCGAAATGGTTGCTTATATAACTGTACCAAATTTCAGAAAAATCCGTTCACGAATGCAGAAGTTACAGGGGTGGCCCGATATCCTGTGTCACCCGGTATTTTGAAAATTCACAGAGTCCACAAATGGCTTTGTAGAGCTCATCCAGTATTGAAACGACCGTTTGGTAGGTAGAGAGGGGGAAAACACGAGTGGACACGATTTTACCTGTGCTACGGCGAATCTTCACCAGTGTCTTGGCATGCAGCGTTTGAAAGGTTAGGTTTGTTTGATTAATAAATATGTAGTGCAGTTATTTATTCAACTTTGCAATAGTTTACTCGTTACCTTGCCAAAATGCCCAGTGGTAAGTACTATTCAGTAGCGGAAAAAGAAATAGGAGTGTTAGGAAAGTTATAGGAGAGTAAGTTCTCTATTGATTTGTTGAAAATATAAACAGGATGTTCATAAAATCAGATGTGGAATCATCTGCGACTGAAAGATAAACTCTAGTCACTATCTTCCATCGTCAAGATAACCTCTTGTGGGGTATTCATGTTGAAAAGGGAAACATTCTCAATTGAATATTGATAGAAAGATTTTTCTGTGAATTGAAAATCCACGATTAAATGAAGTTATTTTTGTAATTTCTAACAGAAACATCTTCCGCTAAAGCCACGCTGGACATTGAACTACATCGATAGATATTCTGAAAGGCCTAACTCAAAGAAAATTGATGAAATTTGCATTTTCATTCAGATAGTTATTTGATTTTCTATTCCAGTCTTATTAGAACTCATAAAGATGAATGAGGCAAAGAAGAATGTTTTCCAAAGAATATCACAGAAATCATTCGTAACATTGACGAAGATGCATTCACTAGGTCTTCAATACATTTGTACGAAAATCTATTTCACGCTTCCACGATCATCAGGAAGACCGGAAGAAATGGGAAACACATTTTTAAGAAGGAATCTCACTTTGCAAAGATGGAAAAAGTTAGAATCATTTCTTTTGGAGAGACACTTTGAAATTAGCGTTTTCTGACAGGTTTTAATGTCAGAAAACGCTAATTTTAAAGTGTCTCTCCAAAAGAAATGATTCTAACTTTTTCCATCTTTGCAAAGTGAGATTCCTTCTTAAAAATGTGTTTCCATTTCTTCCGGTCTTCCTGATGATCGTGAAGCGTGAAATAGATTTTCGTCTGATAAAATGTATTGAAGACCTAGTGAATGCTATGTATCTCCCAAGCCAATGTTACAATGATTTCTGGTGAGTACTCTCTTTGGAAAACATTTTCTTTGCCTCATTCATCTTTATGAGTTCTTAATTAAGACTGGAATAGAAAATCAAATAACTATCTGAATGAAAATGCAAATTTTCAATTTCAGATTTTTCTTTGAGTTAGGCCTTTCAGAATATCTATCAGATGTAGTTCAATGTCCAGCGTGGCTTCAGCCGGGGAAGTAGTTGTTTTCTGTTAGAAATTCACAAAAAATAACTTCATTTTAATCGTGGATTTTTCAATTCACAGAAAAATCTTTCTATCAATATTCAATTGAGAATGTTTCCCTTTTCAACATAAGTTCTCTATGTCTCGTGAATCGCCTATACCAAATAATTTGGAAAGCCTATGGAATTTCTATTAATAGCCATAGTTAGACAATAGTCCGGGTATCTTCGAGAAAAATTGGTTGTTAGGTAGGGGAAGGCCAAAGTGGTCGTTTCAATACTGGACGAGCTATACACCATTCTGCTTGTAATATGTTATTGGTATTTTCTTCATCACTGATAAGACGCCAGAATCTGCCAGGCCGTCAAAAGGGGTGATATATTTTGAAAACCTCCATTTTCACTCCGTTGTTTGTTGGCCTGGCAAATTCTGGCGTCTTAGCAGTGATGAAGAATAGTCCAATAACATATTACAAGCAGAAAGGTGTACAAAGCCATTTGTGGCCTCTGTGAATTAGAAGTAACCCTGCCAAGAAAAGTAGAATTAGGATGGGTGTGAAGCCACATCCACAAGTACACTGGGAAAAATAAAATCTCGATTATTTTACTTTCTTTTTTCCGTTTTTTCACTTTTCCAGGCAGTCAAAGGGGGTGAAATGGGGGTTGATATATTTTGAAAATTCACAGAGTCCACAAATGGCTCTGTACACCATTCTGCTTGTAATATGTTATTGGTATTTTCTTCATCACTGATGAGACGCCAGAATCTGCCAGGCCATCAAAAGGGGTGATATATTTTGAAAACCTCCATTTTCACCCCGTTGTTTGTTGGCCTGGCAAATTCTGGCGTCTTATCAGTGATGAAGAATAGTCCAATAATAATAACATATTACAAAGCAGAAAGGTGTACAAAGCCATTTGAGGCCTCTGCGAATTTTCAAAATATATCAATCCCCATTTTCACCCTTAATTCAATTCCTTTATTTTCCTTTTAGACAATACATGATTGTATAGGAATAGACAGAAAAAGTGTAAATTAGTCGGTTGGATAATAAAAGTAGTATTAAGAGTTACAGAGAAAGAAGAAATAAAACACGACACAACAACATTCGATATACATTACGGTAGGAACATGTTCAAGTTATAAAAACTATCAACCAAGAACAATTTCAAACGGCTCTTGAATGAAGATTCCAATTTACATTTTTTCATTTCGTCAGGTAGTGTATTGAAATGTTTTGGTCCCATAATCTTAAGAGAATTCAAACACTTGAGGTACAAAAATGTCATTTTTTGTCTGGTATTGACATTGTGGATATTTGATCTAACTTTGAATTCTCTCATATTTTTTATGTTTCCATAATATATAAGGAGGGAACAGTTGGAATTTTATATCTCTTTGACGGCCTGGCAAATTCTGGTGTCTTATCAGTAATGAAGAAGAGACCAATAACATATTACAAGCAGAAAGGTGTACAAAGCCATTTGTGGCCTCTGTGAATTAAAAAAAATTCACCACCATTCCACCGTCTCAAATCGAACTTATCAGTCAAATCAAATTTTCATTGTTCATTTGAAATTGGAAATCTCAGTGTATTCGTGCCCCTATATGAACAAAAATCCATGTGAAAAAAGAAAATAATGGGGATTTTATTTTTCTCAGTGTACTTGTGGATCGGGCTAACTTCACACCCGTGAATAAGGTATCGAAAACTTTAATGAGATAAGGGGTTTGATAAGATTTCAAACTACTCAGCTGATTCGAATTAAAACACTTATGCATTAAAATCAGAAACATCATCCCTTACAAGTTGCTTTCACTCATCAGTGTTAAAAGTGGAAGTTCCGAATGAACTACGATTGCATAGTTGTTTCAGAACTTCCAATATGAAATATGAACTCACCTGAGGCCAAACTTGACCTTCTTCTTTTCAACCATGAGGTCCACAATTGTTCCGACGTTGAGTTTTTTCAGCAAGTTTATATCATGCCTGCGAAGTTTGTCGAAGAGTTGCCATTCAGACTGAGTAGAGCAAGTTTCTATTTCGCACGAAGCATCAACTTCATCTTCACTTCCAAGTTCTGATGTCATGTCCGTGCCAGAGGAAAATACAAAGTCATATCCAGATCTTCCATAAATTTCCGCTCCTCCTGATAATGTTGAGGAACGGCAAATATACTTGCCTTTGTAGAGAATTACAGGAATAGGAAAACGAGCTCGACATCTACAAGCAATGTGATTTCAATTCATCATTAGGCATAATAGTCGGTAAAAATGCAGTTTGGGGAGAATTTGTGTATCACCAAAAATGTTTGGTTTATGTGATAAGTTCATTTCTCTAAAATAAAAAAAATCTGGCGGTCAAGGTATTTAGAAGAAATTATTCAATTTTAAAATGTCCCCTTTGGATTGAATGTATGCGCTTGTGGAAGAAGAAACAGCCAATCATGAGGTTTCAATTAGTTGGCCTGTAGGTGTTGTCTATTGGTCGACGTCTGTGATGTAGCGTGTACTTCCATCTAGCAACTGATTGTCACTATTGTGCTTCAATAATAATTCGGAAATGAAGTATCCGCAAAGTATCACTAACGAAGTATCCGCGAGCGAAGCAAAGCGTTACTTTGGGGTTTTTTTAGGGTAAGGAAGACTTGATTATTTCCAAAAAAAAAAGGATTTTTCAAATCTGTGGATTCTCCCTAACTGCATTTTTTCCTAATAGTCCTACGACTGGAGTATTACCTAGCAAATTTGGCTTTATTGATTAGATCACGGATTTTCTGGGCATCGTAATTGCTCTCATAAATAGTGTTTGTGGTTCTTTGAGCATGACTGGGGTTATTCTGGTTACTACAGTTTTCGTACTCTGGTATAGGCAACTGACTAGGATAGTTGTAGCTTAGCTCACCATTATTATTTTGGACCATTAAGAGGCTATAATCGACTTTCATGAGGTCTATACATTTTTGAAGAATTAAATCGGCCTAAAACGGAAAGAAGTAGGTTAGGTCATGGGTGAAAACATGAAGTTTGGCATTACCTCGAAGTTTTCAGCTTTGGCACCATAAGTATTTTTAGCAAAATAATTCAACAGACGTTTGATTTCGTCGGTCGTTACTTCATCCATATTTAACGGATTCGTTGAATCAAAATTTTGATTATCACACATGGCACTAGACACTCTGAAAAACAATTGCTTTTTATGGCATCATTTTGCAAAAAAGCCACCTATGATGGTTCGAACAGATGACAATTGATCAGTCAAATTATCCATGAAAAAAAAATAAAAAAATGCGGAAATCAGAGCGATTATTTGAATTACAAATATATAATCCACACATAACTCAAAGCGCATTACAAAAATGTGACAACTGTGTGCCTAAAACAGTCCACACCACTGATCTGTCTTAATAATGCACTTTGCACTTCTTGACCTGCGTCATTTTTCACAGAACACAAGTTCTTTGACTAAATGGATTTCTAGTGGCTAACATAGATCAAGAAACACAAATAATCTGAAATCTCAGTGTGGCATAAATATCTAAGCATAGAAAAAAGTTTTCGTTAATTCAATATAATTTTATATGGAAATTCAGGGTAAATGTATAGACGCTCCCTGAAAATATCGAATTTTTGCCTACTGAATACGAATGCGGAAGAAAAACGCGGCAGTCTCATACCATTTCCGAGTTAGAGACCGTTTTTATTGGGTGATTTTCAAGCACCGATTTCTTTTACAAAAATCACTCATTTTCGGCAAAATTTGGCACAAATTATAGCCAGTTCTATCGAAAAAATCCTCTCCTCGCATCATCAACATCAAACCTAACCTCAATCTGGGTCAGAGGTAGAGGGATCATGTGCTGAAAGGGGATTTTTTCGATAGAACCGGCTGTGCCGAAAATGAGTGATTTAGTGTTCGTAGTTTATGCTGTTTGAAAGAAGGAGGCATTTTGAGTGATTTTTGTGAAAGAAAGCGGTGCTTGAAAATCCCCTAATGAAGAAGAAAAAAGGTCTGTCATTCGGAAACGGTACGAGACCGCCGCGTTTTTCTTCCGGATTCGTGTTCAGGGAGGCAAAAACTCGTAAGAAAAGTCATACAGCCATTTTCAGGGAGCATGAGCACGACGTCTATACATTTACCGAATTCAATCGAATTTCCTATATTCACACCACGAGAAATATAAGACGCCATCGTGGATATATCGAAAAGTGTCATCGACGCAGATCACTCTTAACCTCCATGAAAAGTATTCGAAAATGCAGAAATTACAGTTTAATTATTACAAATGAATAATCCACACATAACTCAAAGAACAATTACAAAAAATGTGACAACTTTCATACCTATATAATCTACAATCCACTGGACTTACCTACGCTTTTTAACTCGCGCCATTTTTCGCAGAACTCAAACTTCTTTGGCTCGGTCGATGTCTGAAGAACATGCCACAAGAAACAAATAATATAAAATATGGATTGTGTGAAAAAAATTTTTTTTATTGAATTCAAAATCATTATAGGATATGAAAATCTAGTCGGTTTGCTCCAGCCTTTTATAGTGGGTTTATAGATTCAATTAAACTAAGAATGAAACTAACAATTAAGAACTAAGAATGTTGAATACAAAAGAACGTATATGAAGGTTTATACATTTACGTCTGCCATTTAAATTAAGAATTAATAATTACAAAGTTGGTTAACTTTCAACTTAACAACTAAGAATTTAGACATTTTGTTGATGAAACGCGCAGAACGTGACATTTGAGAATGTCATCAATGTCATTGTTGAATTTGGCGGGCTTGGTATAAATATTGAGATTTTGCTGAAATTTTAGGTCCAATTTTTCGTGTTAAATTGATTGTGATTGTTTCTTTAGATATTTGATATGGATTGTGGAGAAAAAAGACGTTCTGGAAATGATAGGCGCTTTTCTGATTATTGTGACTACAACAGTTTTATTTAAATAATTTTCATATAATGCTTGGGTTTCATCCATCATAATTCTTAGTTGATGTATATAAACACATTCTTAATTCTGTAATGATAATTCTTAATTATAAATTCATAATTGTTAATTTAGTTGAATCTATAAACCCACTATTAGAATCGGTGAATCAACTTAGCAAAACGGTGCATGGGTGCTATTCTCGAACTACAGTCGTATACGAATATGTATTGCTTTTCCTTTTCCACTTGGATATTGTCCATAAATACATCTCTTTTTATTCGTACGCAAATTTTCACGTTTGGTTCAAGAATAGCCACCCAGATCAGTGCCACCATGAAAAGTGTTAAAAAATACGAATAAGCAGATCAGGAAGGGATCGTCTGAATTACAAATACATAAAGCACAATTAGAAAAGTGTGACAACTTCCTTAGCTAAATACTCTACCGAACTTTGCGAAATACACTTTTCAACTCGCGCCTATCTTCACTCTACTCAAAGCTCATTGGTTTAGTCGATTTCTGGCGAAAATACCACAATAAATAAATAATCTGAATACGATATGTGTGAAACGGAAAAACATTGAACTTTCAATGAATTCAAAATCATTGTAGGATATTAAAATGTCGATTTCCACGTTTTCATGGTACCACACCCACCCCACAAGTCTATAGAAGAAAAGTGAAAATCCGGCCTAGATCAGTCGAATCCTCCATGAAAAATATTTAAAAATGAGGAGAGGATTGCAGAATGATTATTTGAATAACAAATACATAATCTACTGATAAATTAAAGCGAAATTTGAAAGATATTACTACTTACATGCCGCCTAAAACACTTCACTAACGAGAGACGCTCTCGATTGGCGCCTTTTTTACAGAACACAAAGCTTTCTGGCTTAGACGAGTTTTTGCAGACATGGTACATGGAACAAAGTTTGAAAGAAAATGTATTCGATTCTTCCCATGTTGTATTAGAAACTATTATCCGAGCGATAGCTTCTATCAACTGATAATGTTATTGGAGATTTCGGGCTTCAGAAATCACATTCAGAAACGGTAATTTTCTGAATCATGTCTATCATGGGTCAACAAACCGAGTACATCTGACTCAGAAAATGTGAGCAAAAGCCTGTGCTTCGTGTGCACTATTGCACGTATAGTCGTGAGAAATCTGGTCTAAGTAGTTTTATGTTATATTCAATAATTTGCTGAGAACTCCGCATAACTGTCAATTTTTTCTTCAACCGGATCTGTCGTGAATAATGAACTCAGAATCGCTCCATATTAAAATATCCACTGCGCAATCTCGCTATCTCACATGCGCAAAATGAAGTATTCGGCCAAATTTATATGTTGAATTGTTGGTCAATCTCAATAGCTCAATGATTATAGATCGATATTTTTTCATGAGTTTTCTGCTGCAAATTCTGTCGGTGGACGGTAATTATATGATGTTTCAACGAATGCGCGGGATTATTTAGACATTCAAGCAATTTGCACACTCTATTTGCGCACGCTAACGTCAATTTGCCGATTTCACATGAACAATTTTGCTATCGCCATTCATATTCCATTAGTTTTATGATGGACCCACAATTTAACTATTCTCGAACTATATTCGTACACGAATATGGATTCCTTTCTCTTGCTCATTCACATTCGCGTGAAAAGTTTATCGTATAGAAATAGCACCCGTATAGTATTCTGTGACGATTGCCAACATTTCTGCTATTAATTTTCAGATGAATTTTCTTGTGTCTAAATCAACTCTAACATTAAGGCCCACATTTATAGGATCCAGTTAACCTCTGGTTGAGTTTACTAGTGGTTAGAATGTGCCTTCAGCCGATCATAATACGAGCATCATTTCTATTCTAACCACTAGTTAACTCAACCAGAGGTTAACTGGAACCTATAAAAGTAGTCCTAAGTTGGATTCATAGATTGGGACGCAGTCGCTGCAGTTGACGTTGCCGCAGCAGTTGGGAAAGTTTTGGAGCGCATGAGCATGTTGTGTCAGTAAGAAATTTGACATTTGTCACCAAATTTCTAAGTTGAAACATTTTTCGGGTACACTAGGAATATTCCTAAATTTATATTTAACGAATTAACCGAAACTATGGGAGAAAATAAATATAAAACATAAGTTTTAATCTAGCATTTGCTCCAAATTCACAGAAATTGAAAATATCTGCTCCAGAATATTATGTTTCATGTCATTTGTCCGATGTCACTGCCGCAGAAAATAAAGTTGGATTATGTTATTTAGATAGAAAGTTTATGCAGGCATTTGAAGACTCATATTGTTTAACCAACCAGGGAAAAAGGATTCGTTGAATTATATTATTATCTCATGTGAACTTACATCTTTGAATTACTCCACACCAAATGATTGTGTATGGCGTGTATGCGTATATCTTTGACAGGAGCTAGTGTGCTTTCATCAGTATAAAACAGCGAGAAGATATTAATCACTATATAAAACTGATTTGATTGGTTGTCTGCCATTTGATTGTTCGAAAATATTGAGGGAAATAGTCGTTCCAAAACCCAGGTTACCATACCTCCATACTAGCATTGTTTAAGGAGAAATCTTTTAACAATGATAATAGGGAACATACGATTTTATTTTCCAGTTTTGTTTGTCAATTTGGACCACAAATCCCATTTTTTTTTAACTATTCAGCAATAATTTTAAAAGTAATGAAAAAAATGACTATCAATTTCGAAAGAGTTCAAATATTTTTTCAAATTCCAAGTATGTTAGTCAGCTTCTCTGTTTATATGCTGATCAATATTTTCCAGAAAAGGTATACATGTGACATACTTTCATTTTTGCTCTCTATAGTAAGTTTTGGAACATGGCTTAATGTGATGTGAACTAGATTCCGATTTTTTGTAGATGGTTGAGAATCTAGATTTATTTTATCTCTTTGTCTATACTCTCTTGCGTGATTATAATGAATAATCCTTCTCTCTATGACGCACAAGGGGATTGAGTATGTGAGGAGGTGATAATTTAATTCATATGTCATATGCTATGCTATTTTGCTAATCTAATCCCACAGTTGGCATCGCTCGCTAGCTAGAGAGAGAGAGGGACTAAGGTAGTGAGTGAGGGACTAAGAGTAGTGAGTCTAGTCCATAGACAAATTAAAAATAAAGAGACTGTTTGAAACATAGGCGATCTTGACCACCAAGTTTTTGGTACGGCCAGTCGCGCATGGAGGCGCTGCCCGCAATCGACAGACAACTGATGACATGATCATTTTTCAATTTCGACATTTGTCAGAAAATAGAAGTTAATTGTTTACAAATGTATTTTTTATTATGATAAACCACGCAATAATTTCAGAATAATTCTTGTCATCGAAAAATTAATGACAGAAATTATACTATGGACTGAATTAGGAACCCAACGTCGAAAAGAGAATGTTTTGTTATTCGAGTTGACGCTGAAATTCCTGGAAATATTCTTTTACAAGGTAAAATATAAGCTCTGCTCTTCACAATCTGATACTTATTTCCATCCATCAGTTGCAGAAATGTTTCCACAAACTGATACTTAGTTCCATCCATGAGTTTCCATTTCCTATCACCATTTGAGGAAGTACGAAGATTATCATCAAACTGGAGTATTTCTTATACCTACTCGTTCTCCTTTGTGCTAATAAATGAACAAAATTATTGTAGGTTTGTTGTAAATGTAATTTGTTTTATTTTGGTTGATTTGATGATAAACTGAAGAAATTTTTAATTTTTTTTGTTTTTATGTTTTATTTTTTTTTCGTACCTTGTCCTAGATACAATGAAATGTGTTTTTTATAGTGTTCAACTTATTATTCTTGTTTTATAAGAACTTCAATTTTGTTCTTGATATCATGAAACAAAGATTTATTTTGAAACTTTATTTTAACCACGAACGAACTAACAGATTCTACGAATCGATTACTGTATATATTTTATTAGTGATCGATTTGCCATTCCTGTATTTCATATGATACAACCATTCATATGAAATACAGTAAAGGCAAATCGATCACTTAAGCTGGATTTATAGTTAGACGGACTGTAAATGTAGACGCACTGCGAAAAGATCAACTATAGAATTTATGTACTCTTGTTTATAAATGAACGTAAACGCATGACATAACGTAAATGAAACGGACTGGAACGGAAGAGTTGGCCAACTTTCATCTTTTACACTACGTTTCTTGCGTCTGGCCAATCAAAATAAAGAATTATGTGTGATGTTTTTTAAAAGACCTAATAATTCATTAAATACTGGAACAGTCATTCGCGTATACTTAGAAAATTGATCTGGATCAGCAGTCATCATCTTTAAAAAATAATTATAGGCATTCTCTACTTTAGAGTGAACTAAAAACACTTCACTACGATTTTCACAAAATTGGTTTACGAAACCCACGACACGTGTTTCGGTATACTATAGCCTTTTCAAGTGTTAACCAATTTTGTAAAAATCGCAGTGAAGTGTTTTTAGTTTACTCTAATTATGGATTTTCATCAAGTATCGGCCGCGTCTATTGAAAATTCTCTACTTTTCTGTTACGGTTTATGGGTCTTGTTTTATAACGTTGTTCTTCGAGTTGGTCGACACTTGTCCAATGCTACTGCACACAACAACAGTCCCACGGCACCAAGAAGCATACCTTCATGTATTTCATAATCCATTGTGACAAGGAAAACGAAGCATAGATAAATATTTAGAATATAATTCGTATAATTTGTAGGATATGTTGAATGTCACTCATCACCTCTACCCATGCGCAAAAATTCCGTTCCGTCGATTTATAAATTCATTAATATTTTACAGTCCCCGTTTGTTACGTATACAGTGCGTCTACGTTTACAGTCCGTCTAACTATAAATCCAGCTTTATAAAATATTTACCATATCAATCATATAAAAGTAACACATTTAAAAAAAAACGCCTCATCTCAATTGGTAAGTGAAGATAAATCTGTTTTACCAACTGTACTAACTTAGTTCGGCCAGTTGCGAGATATGTCGCCACTGTCTAAACGTGGTGCCAACTTTTACTGCAGGTTTGACAACTCTCTTTACTTTTAGTTTCTCTATGGTCTAGTCTGTCTGTGGTCTGTGGACTTGAGTTTCTGTATAGAAGTCGCTCTAGAAAAGAGGCTGCAGCCTTCGGAGTCGAAATCAACAGCCGAAGTGATAATTGTTTCTTCTATTTTCTTACGAATTCATCATCCATCCAATATGACCCGTAAGTATGACCTATATTTTTTTTTTCTTTTTTTAATTTGCGTTCCATTTTCCTGAAAGGTGGAAATCAGCGTGAACTGGCGAGAGCTAAAAACCAAAAGAAACAACAGGACATTGCCAAGCAGCAGAAAAGCGATGGTCTTACAGTCGAGCAACGAAAATTCAGGTAAGAGTCAAACAATATCAACTTATATTAGTATCAGTAATATACTCATTCATTTTATTTTATGAGGATACATTCCATTGAACTGCCTTCATTATGTGGAATGCACCTGCTCAGAGATCCAATGTCAAGGATTTTTTTCATCACAGTTGGGATAATTTTACTACAGTGATCCCACATAATAGGTTGACTCATGCCTTATGCTGTTCATTTATACATCTGACTCCTTTTTTTTCACACATGCTTTATTACCTTCACCTGTATGTATGTAACGGAATCTTTCAAATCCATTTTTACCCACTTCCAGACATCCCGAATATTTGAAATTTTGCAAACATATTAAGAAAAATAATTAACATTGAAAGATTTGGTGAATGCGCTGGGTGGTCTCGGCACATTCAACAAAAGTTAGTAAAAACTTCAATCCCATATATAAATCACTCGAAGAATTTTTCTCCCGTAGTGTATTTTTTAGTCTTCTGTAGCAATATGGACTGAAAAGTTAAAAATAAAATTATAGTTTAAAAAAAGAAAAAAAACACTCCCAGATAGCACAAAGACATCTTTAAGACATCCACCCTGAGATATTGTTAGAAAACGGGACAAAATGGACATAAAAGGGATGTCTTTCGAATGTCCAGTTTATGTCCAATACGGACCTGAGTGGAACGTTTTCTGGACATTAAAAGGACTTGAGAATTCAGTACATTTTAGGTTTGAAATGGAATTGAGAAATACAAAATTGTAGGAATAGGAACATTTTTTATTGAATGATCTATATTTTTTTGTCATTTCACTGGCACCTAGAACAATAATATACATTTATAAATTATGAAATGAAAACAGTTTTCTCAAAACACATTTCTTTTCTTATAAAGACATATCACTTATTGTTATTAGCAATTCTGCAGTTGAATATTTATTATTGATAGTACGATGTGTAACCAACACCATCATCTAAGTAGGGACAAAAATTGTTATGCCTTTTGGCACGCATATAATGTTTCTGTACAGCCATATAGTATGGAGTCGACTTACTTCGAGTGATTTTTATCGCCCTGTATAGGTATAATTATAACTCAGCCACTGAATAGAATATAAATCTAATTATTATGTACAATCCAAGAACAACCCCAATAACTAGAAAAGACGAAAGAGAACGAGGAGTCCCGACGCTCGATGAGTCAAATACAAAATCCACATCATTGATTCCAATTTGCTGCTTCCTTTTTCATTGGGGGCAGTCGAGCTCATTATTCTGATTTTATGATTGGTTAAAAACTGACATTTGTCAAATTCCACCAATTTAAATGTTGGATTATCATTCTCACGTTTGATGGTACGGAAATTGGTGCAAAGAAAGGCTTCAACATCAACAACCGCTTAATATCGCATATATAGGAGAAAAAATTATGAATGTCATGATCTTTAATATTTTTCTTCACTTCTGGCAGGGGAAAATTTCAACAAAAACTATATAGTTATTCAAATTATAATTTTGCAGAGTTCTGAATTATTATGTTATTTAGGAGTTTTTTTTTCACTGAACATTGTATACTGTCTCTTTTAGGAAACTTTGATGACACTTTATTAGAAAAAAAAACAACATTCCTAACTTATCTCTTGAAGATATAATGGCAGTATTTTGCAAAACAATGGTTGGAATATTATACTTTATTGATGATTGTATTAATTATTGATTGTTGTAAGTTTGTGAAACCAAAAAATAAATCTAATTGTTATACATAATAATTGGGTTGATCATATTTCCTATGAATCGAAATTCTTAATTGTTTCGAGTGTATCTCTGCATTCCTGAGATAATGGAAACATGTTCGGATTACTGATAAATATATATCTATGTTAAAACTAGGTATCCGAATCTGAAGTACCAGTAACCTTCTTTTATTTATATTCAAGTAGTTTGAACGAAAAACATGGGGATTAACATTTTCAGAAAGACCTTTTTTGGCATTGTTTTTGGGGTTTTACCTATATATCTACTGAATATTTTTAAGCTGACTATCTCCAGATCCCATAAATATTCATCCAGTTTTCAAAAGAAAGCATTTGGGTGATTTCACATTCAAATTTGAAAAAGATCAAGATTCTGAGAGACTTTATTGCAAGATGTTTTGATTCTATTGAGAGGAGAGTTGTGAAAATAATTGGTTGCATGGAATGAAGTCAAAAATATTTCAGTTTTACAGGTATTATACACAGGAGTCTTCAATGCAATGGTCTCAAGTAGTTCTGAGCAGTTGATATTGCCTGAGAGTAATTTTTGCAGGAATGCAGGAATATTATGTCTGTGACACATCTTCTTTGAGAAATTGATAGGATATTCAGTATTTTTTCTACATCTGTATACAGTGGCGTATCTAGGAATTTAGCTTGGGAGGGGGTAATGACATAAAAAAGTTATATACCTCTATTTATAGGTACAAAAGTATTTTTTTTTTCATTCAAATTCAAAATTATTAATAATGTAACTGTTTATTTACTTTACTTAACAATTAAACGAACTTCGATTAGCATTATATTTTTTTTTTGGAACAAAAAATAACCGTTTACGACAAACTGTTCAAAATTTTTATTTTGTTATTTTTTTAGAAAATTCTATAAAAAATACAATAATTTTTTTACAGTTTGTCGTATACGGTTGTTTTTGTAATTTTTTGTACCATTAAAAAATATAATGCCAATAAAAGTTTGTTTAATTGTTAAGTAAATAAACAATTACATTATTCATAAAAAAATATTCTTATTAGGTAGAGAAGAACCAATTATTGATTAAAAAAAATCTTAATATATTATTTAAATAATAAAAATAAAAAACATAAACAAAAATAAGAATTCTTTATTTTTTTCAATTATAATAAACTAATGCAAAAAAACAATTTTTGAAAAATATTCAACTTATCCATTTGTTTATAAATATTCTATAAACAAATAGCGTATTTAAAAAAAAAAAGTAAAATGCCTTAAAAAAAAAAAAAAATAAATTTATAATTAACAAAATAATCAACTTTTAAACAATTTTATGGCGTGATATTATTGAGTACACATGTAAAATGTGCTCCAGGAAGCAAAAAATATATGGAGTCATTCTGTGAACAATTCGGTTTTTAGTAAAATCAGTGATTCCAAAAAAACTACTTAATTAACAAAACAAAATCTAACGAAATTACATTCTTTCAAGTATTGAGATGATACTATAATTTTTTTGAGTTTGTAAATTACCCCCCCCTAACTATGCGCTTGTCTGGATATTCATATTCTTCTCTAGCGCAATTTATAAGCACACCATCTCGAACTCTTTCAAGTTAGTCCAACATCTTTGCAATTTCTGATAGCATGGAGATTTTTCCTGATTTGAAAATTGGTGTTGAAAAGTTACGTTTCCAGGAATCAGGAAAAATTACCGTTTTCAGAGACATATTGAATGAAGTGTGAATGGGATTTGTTAAAGAGACGATGCATTTTTGATGAAATATACCATCAGTACCATAAGATAATACAGAAGGTAAACTTGCAATAAAATCAAACACATCGGTGATACTGATTCTACATTCAGTTATATAAATGGTATTAGCGTAATTAAATTGAGGTGTAACATTGTTATGGTCAGCATTTGAGTAAACTCTTGAAAGAAAGTCAGCAAACAGATTTGATATATCACCACCATTGCAATCAACCTTTATAATAAATTTTAATACTACTCAAAGAGTAATATTTGTATTATTTAATTTTACTGTTTATTTTTTCCATGTCATCTACTTTCATATCACGCTCAATATTTATTTCAGTTTGTTACCTGGAGAGAATACTCTTAAGGGGCCATTACACGGCGTGCGGAGTGCCATGCTGATGGCTCCGTGCGAAACTTGTCACGCCACATCATTCTCACGGCGTGTCAGTTCACACCACACGCCGTGTAATGGTACCTTTAAAATGCAGAAGAACCTGATCACATGAGTGATCCTATAAGGGTTCTGTATTTTTTCCTCTTGAGTTGATATCTGGTATCTTATTTTTTCTTCTGGTTCGAAATCATTTCATTACTCTTTTTCAAAATATGCTTTTGATTCTAGAGATGCTGAGATGATGAGAGAAAAGCAGAAGAAAAAACTAGAAGATGAAGCCAAACACAAGGCACAAGCTTGTAAATAATTAATGACATCTACAGATTTGATGTATGGGTGTTACCTAATTTTACTCGAGAACTCTTTTTTACATTAACTATGGTAGAATGTAATTGTGAAATATGTAATATATGCAAAGTGTGCTGATTTCAATAATTTCAAATTTGTTAAGTCTAATGCCATTTTTTTCATTGTCATTGGTATATTTGGAGTCCTCAATGGTGAGTGAGCAATAAATATTGATTTTTTGTAAATATCATTACTGGATCAACTTTTAAAAATATGGAATTCCTCATTCACCCTTATATTGTGATTTTTGATTGTTTTTTTTTGTTGAAGTCCGATTGTTTTGAATTGAGAAACTATGATTTCATTTGTGATCAGGCTTTGTAATTAAAGAAAAGCAGTAAATTTTGACTTTGATTTCACCTGAATATGTTGAAACTATATTTTCATCTAGGGGAAAGGAAAATGTTTCTATCAACTTGTCAAATAATGACATTATTGACCTGTGCGTATTATATTTTTTTGGTCATATATAGATTTGATTGCTGAACTATAACAGGTTGTTTCACATCAAGGCCTTTGAGAATAATTGCTTTTTGCATAAAAAAAGTTCTTTTCAAAAACTCCCAGTAGAAAGTTACCTAAAATAATTCAGGTTCTATAAATAATATTCCTTTTTTACACGCTTTATATATATATATATATATATATATATATATATATATATATATATATATATATATATATATATGTTTGTTTGTAACCTACTCCTTTGGACTTGATTTTCACCCACTTCCAGACGTCCGAATGATTTGAAATTTGGCAGGTGTACATAATTCCGGTGACAATGCATTGAGACATTTTTGTGTGAAAAAAAAACAAAATGGCGGCTCCAATATGGCGGACGAGTTTTGTGATTATGGTCCAATTCGCTTCAAAATTGGTATCTGTGGGTTTTCGTGGTCGGAGATTATGATTCTTTTGTAAAATTGAAAAATTCAAGATGGCGGCTCCAAAATGGTGGACGAGTTTGTGATTATGGTCCGATTCTATTCAAAATTGGTATGTGTGGGTTTTGGAGTCGAATATTATGATTCTTTCGTTAAAATTGAAAAATTCGAGATAGCGGCTCCAAAATGGTGGACGAGTTTTGTGATTATCGTCCGATTCTATTCAAAATTGGTATGTGGGTGTTTTTGGAGTCGAATATTATGATTCTTTCTTAAAAATTGAAAAATTCAAGATGGCGGCTCACTGTATATATTGACAATGTTAAAATCTTTGAATGACTTCTAAAATCGAGATTTGACTATTAATAGAGCTGTACACATTAATGATTTGGAAAATAATTATAGTTACTAATAGTAATCACGGAATTAATAGTAGATTAGAACTAATTAAAAAAACACGCTTTTATAAATAAACCAAACTAGAAAGTAGAAAATAAATAATAGTTTAAAAAAACTAAAAAACACGCATTTTACAATATTTTTTTATATTTTTTTTTTCTTATTTACAAAAAAAAAATTAATAAAATAATAATAATAAAATATTTTATTTTAAAAAAAGTGTGGGGTGCTTTTTAAGATTGAGATCAAACACCCCTCGCTTTTTTTTTATATTTTTTTTTTCTTATTTACATTATTAATTTATATTTATTAAAATTTTTACACTATTCTTAATTCAAATGTATTAAAATTTATTTTCCATTTTTTTAGTTTGGTTTTCTATAGAAGCGTGTTTTTTAAACTATTATTCATTTATTTTTCAGTTCGGTTTTTTATAAAATGCGGTTTTTTTAGTTTTTTTAAACTATTATTCTTTTGTTACTCAGATTTGTGACACACAACTAGTAAACATTCTCATCTCAAATGTATGAAAAAAGAGTTGATTGAAAATTCTGTAATTTGTATTTTCTTTTGATAACCTGATTTTCTTATTTTTGATACTCATTGAAACAATACTTAGAAATATTCATAAGGAGAAATATAATTTGCTGCCAAGTATGTCTCAGTTTTGAAAAATTTAGATAAGTTTGGGTAGTTCATGATTGATAAAAACATGTTAATTCCATACATAACAGCCTTTAAATCTGTTGATTTCAGCAGTTTACTGTTTGGTATGAAATATAAAATAATCTGATTATGTACAATAGAACGTATTGGAAACAACTGCGGTATTCAGATATCTTGATTCAGTAACTCAAAAAACAGACCAAACCAATGTAGGAGAAAAATATCGACAAATTATTAGAATGTTTATTGAGATTATAGGTATTGTGTTGAATAACATTACAATAAGTATTTTGGATGAACGCAGGGGCAGTCATATCCATATCACTTCGAGGGGGAGGGGGATTTGTGGCATAGAAATAATCTCGGATTTTAAGTACTCTACATCTGGAGTTTTATGGAAAAAGTGAATCGGAAAACAGATCAAATTTTGTTTTTCAGGAAAAATCTAGGTACTTTTTCAAAAATCAACTATAACTGATATTTTATGTAATGCTTCACAAAACATGATCCATAAAATAATGGCTTTTACAACAACAAAAATAAACTGAAAAACAACAAAAAATCGACTATTATGAACAATGGATATGAAATATTGCAGGATTAAAACAATGAAATTTTAAGAGACGTTCAACATTCATAGTAAAGTTGGGATTTAAAAAAATCCGATTAAGAATTATTCAAGAAACGAACAAAGGAAGTGTATTTGTTTATTTCAAGTTGAGGTAGTGTGTGTGCATCCTTTATTTCAAGCTATTGTCATTGTCTAAAGATCGTTAGACCATTGTCTAAAGATACAATGGTTAGACAATGCTATTGTGATCCTTTATTCCAACAATATGTAGTGTATGTAAGGTCGTGCTTTGACCTCCAAATTATAGGTGGCACTGCAAATACCATCCTCCACATATAATTTTTTTATTGTTCTCAATAACTCGTCGAAAAGTTTTTTCTTTCCATTTCAGCCTAGATATCCTAGTCAATTTTTTATCCTTGGTTTTTGGTTGATTTTACTTATAAAAAAAATCAGAGCAGAGAAACTCTTCACTGAACTCTTCTACAACTGTTTAGAAGTGAATGCGTGTATAATTTCATTCTGGCTTTCAACACTACAAGTTTATGTTATTCCTCTAAAAGTAAGTGTATAAAATTGTGATGCACAACCACAGCAAGATGTGAAAACCTCAGTAACTGAAATAGTCGACAATACGAATTTGTTATGAAACCTCTTGAGGGAATATATATTATCAATGTCTAATTAGATAATGATACAATTCTCTATATATCTTTAGACAATGACGATAGTATAATAAACAATGACATTAAAATAAAATTATAATATGGATAATCGTTGTCATCAGCCATCTATAAACGACTAGCTGAAACTTAAAAAAACGCGTACAAGACATCTGTAATCGCAGCAGCCAAACTTAGAGATTTTGTTGCCGACTGATAGATGGCAGCGTAATGCCGGAAATAATAAAAAATTTGAATTCCTAGAAGTGTGTATTGTAATCGTGTAATTCCTTTTAATATTGTTTTTCAGTCCATCGTACATGTTCTCTCAGCTATATGGATTCCTGGTTTTTAGTTAGGTGAAAAAAAATACGATTCTAGTCTCACTGCCATTTCGAAAGTCGAGTCCGAATTGGGATCAAAAGTTTCCCTAATTAAATTTAAAAAAAAATCTACGCCTACCAAAAAAAAGGCTACATACAATAAGAAGAAATAGTATGAAAATCAACGTTCTCCACTACTTATAGGTACTTAGTGCTCTGAAAAAATAAAACGAATGTATTTGTCTGATATGTATGCGTTTATTCTATGAATACAATCGAATAAAAATCACACAATTTTATCGAAGTACCTATCTCTGTACAAAATAAATATTAATAGCTTTCAATTTATACATATAACTCTACTGGTAACCATAAAAAATTAATTGTTCAGCAGTGTGTTCTCAATGCCGCTAATGGATCATTGGCAAAATGCCGCTAATGCATCATTGGCGTACATTACAAAGGGCTAAGGTCGAAAAAACAATTTGTAATCAAAATGATTCTGAGAAGGGGAAATAAGCTTTTTTGATGTGTGCCACTGTACAGGGTGAGCAAAAACGTCGCCCATCTGAGATTTAGGAGAAAACAATTCATAATCGAAAAGCTCTCCTTGATCTAGTTATTTTCCAGTGATTAAATTTGTTTACATCTTCACACACACACACATAAAAGTTGTCATGAAATATGTAAAATGAGGAAAATAAATCCGTTTGACTATCCATAGCAATGGTGATTTAAATGCGGGATGATGGTACGGATTCCAGACATTTTTGAAAATATCAAATTAACATAAACTGAGTTTGAACTAGTAAAAATATCCAATTATTTCATAAATTACAACGTTTGGGAATTTTGTGGTTTTCCAGTGAAGTTTGTTTTGGCCAAGGCGCTACATTCAAAACGTGAGGAATTTCATATAATCACACTCGATGTTTATCTACATAGTTGAAATTATTTTGAAATGAAAATTCTTCTGTAATAAATATATAAAACATGCCCACTAATATAATAAGCACTTTCAACAACTCCATTTGCCATTTTATGGTTCTACTCATAATGATAACATTGTCTTTAATATATTTAACTATTTTTTACATAATAATACAAGGAATGTATTTAATATTGCACTTTCAATCCTTAGTATACTTCCTATATAAAACAGTTTAGGTTATTTTATTGCTATTATCAGTTGCGGCATATACAGCACTATTGTGGTTCAAACAAGTTGAACAGTCTACGTTGTGTTTCAGGCCCATTGCTATTCCAGAAGTTCTTAACATAGAAGAGGAGTCTTCACCTGGAACTAAAAAGAAACTAATAAATACAGGAATATTGTAAAAACAAAACAGAATTGTGTATCCCCGAAATAAATGTAAAAGTGCTAACTATAGGTACCTCCCATTCTATAATTACACACGAAGTAAATAATACGATTGAATGCAGTAGCGTTAGCCATAATTATGGTTTAGAAAGGGATGAAATGGACGTGGATTATACCCAAGGCCAAATGAAAATTAAAAAGGGTTTCACACGGCTTGTGTAGAATTAGTTGATATTCTAATTAAAAATTAAATCAATTCCTAAATATAAAAGATCCTGTATAACACGAAAGAATTCATAAAAAAATTGCAAATAAATCTCGAAAATACCAGACAATAACAGTCACAATTTATGAACGACATTGGACTATCAAATTCAAGCAAATGAGACACCTAATAAGTAGCATTATAGTGACGGAAACTGATACTGCAACTTCGACTCGGTGGTTATCACGTAATCATCACTAAATCTACCACTATACAGTAAGAATAACTAAAATTTTATATGTGTATGGTTGTAATCATGTAATTCCCATCTGTGGTAGCCACTCCACAGTTCTATAACTTATTAGTGTCATTTGAGGTGTCTGAAATATTATGGCCACTAAGCAAATCACTTTAAAGGTTTTCGAACTTGAAGTGGAAAATAACCATCCTCTACCACTTAAATATCACTTAGAAGTCACAGTCACTTTCAAGAGAGTATGATAGTTTCGGTGACGTTTTGGTAACTTCCATAAAACCTTCAATGTGGCAGGCACTTGATTGTGATATGTGGTGATGGTTGCCACGTTCTTGCTATCTCCATAAGTGATAACCTTCAAAATTCACCATTCCGCGCGATGACGAAAGCTAACCTAAGTTTTCTCAAATTATTTTATTGTGGCTTACAAAAAGTTTGTTTAACCTGTTACGTGAAACATGAATGACATTCATTATGAAATGGGTTATGCGTTTTCAATAGACAATTCTCCTTGATTTTGTATAAACCGTGGATTGGTCAGCGCGATAACGAAAACTAACCTAACTTTTCTCAAATAATTTCATTGTAGCTTACACAAAGTTCGTGTTACCTATTACGTGAAATGTGAATGATATTAAATCAGAATGAAATGAGATATGCGTTTTCAATAGACAATTCTCCTTGATTTTGTATAAAAAGGTTCATTTAAATAGATCGGATCTCTGACTTGTGCTCCTGCTTAATATTTATACTTTAATTATTAATTCTGTTTGCATAAATGCCATCATTTTCATTACTTGTTAATTGATAATTGTTTCTTGATAATTGTTGATTGGAGCTGCATAAATCCACTATACTTGCTACATGTCCTTTTTTAACAATTAATGAACATGTATCCGCAATTTCAAGGTTAAAACTTTGAAGTGGCAGGTTATAATAGCCCGACGTGTCCGCTCCTTTCAAGGGTATAAGACCTATTGTAATTTTAGGGTTAAAACTTTGAAGTGGTGAGTCATGGGCCTGCGACGTGGGTGCCACTTTCCAGTGGTGGAAAATTTAATAATTTAGTTCCACTGGGCACTTTATGATGGAAAGAGCTTTAGAGTGGTATATTTACACTTTCTGCCACTTTTAAGTTATATTCTCCAAAAGCCGCCATATTTACAGGAATATGCTGGGTCGCCATTATTAGAGAAATAATCGAGATATTCAATAAGGATTTATTTGTCATCAGCACTGCATCAAACGTAGTAATTTGTTACGTAAGTATTTGTTTCATCCAACCAAGATTGATAAAACAATGTTTGAGGGATTTAAGTACATAATTTCAGAGGCGAGTTATTTCCAAAATTATGTTTTCCTCAAATAAAGTGTATTCAGATGGCGCGTGCTCACAATCGAGCTACAACACCCATATTTCACATTAAACATTCAATCGTTTTAATTTTATCCCGATCAGAAGTATCCAAATTCAATATACTTACTTACGCAGTTGTATGTTTATATGCTATATATTTTTAAAGTTGATCGAGTGTTAGAAATGAATCTGGCAAAATGGAAGAATGAGGAACATTTATCACAAAAATATGTCGCTGAACAGAGATCGAGTTACATATTATCTACACAAACGCAGTCAGTTGTTTAACGTGTCTAGTGTCGGTCACTACATATCCACGTTTTTGCCAGGTGACCACAACGTCGTTGGAATGTGGCTTTCTGAGATCTAGGAACGTAGATCGGAACGTAGCAGCCACCAAAAAAGTGTTCCCCATTTTGGTAGCCGCCGCGTGATAGAACCGTGTATATTACGTGGCAGTGGTTGTGGCCAAACACTTCAAAGTTTTCCAGAATCGTGGCCGCTACGTTCCGTCCACTTAAAATGCTATTCACCTGATTTCTCAATTTTGCAATCATCAACCCAGCTTTTTCGCCTTCTTGTTTCGTTAAGATTGCGCTCGATTCTACATTTCTAGAAAGACCTGCTCCAGGGAGGAGAACATGACTTACTTTTTTTAAATTTCTGTTAAAACTATTAGAATGAAAATGCTGATTTCCACTTTTATATATTTTTTTCAGTTGAAATCTTTTCTACAAGATCTTGCCAGTCAAACAGATTCAGTTTTTCTTGGGTTATGAGGGCAACGAGTACCTACGACGTGCTCTATACGGCCCTGAACCATTTTGTGGCACAGCTGAAACTCTGAAAACTAACATCCGAACATGGATAAAAAATCACAGGAATGGTGGGACGAGACTCCAGGAATGAGACAGGCGATAGAGTTTATTTAAAAACCAACGCAAAAATTCACCGACTATCTACTAAACCAGAATAAAAGCGCAACTAGGATCATACTTGGCCTCATAACAGGGCACTGTAGACTTAAAACACACTTAATCAACAACATCGGACTTGCAGAGGAAACCTTATGTAGGTTTTGCCAGGAATATGCACGTACTGTGCCATTGCGAAGGCTTGTCAAGGCTGAGGTTTACATCGCTAGGAGAGGAAAAACCACCAAAATACATAGAATACCTGAAGTCTCACCAATGGGGTCTACTGATAAGGACAAGGAACTCTAACAACATGAGTTCACACACAATAGATCTGGAAAAGTCACAATGAAGCCAAACAACAAATCTACAATCTACGGATCCTAGATTGTGGCTCACGAAACCACTCGGCAAAACACAACAATCTCTCGAGCAGAAATTCATGCTATAGAAATATGTGCTCAAGAATGCCTTGCAAGAGGCACCAGAGGGGCAAAAATCTATATCCTATCAGACAGCCATGCAGCATTAAAAGTCACACACTTGTGAGTTTGGACTGACTTGAAACTGCGAACAATTGATATTTGGTGAAGGAGAACTTCAGTTTCAATATGGAATAGCAATTGTGCAAACAGTTTCTGGTATTTTGTGTTAAAAAAATCGAAATATTCTTGTTTTTTTTTCTGAAATGCTATAAATTTTCAGTCAAAATTCAATGGGAAAATCTAAAAATAAAAAAAATCAATGCCTGGAAAATAAGGGGGAACTTACAACAACATTATTATACATCCCATTGACAAATATGGAAAAAAGCTTCAACACCCTGTATTTCTGCAAGAAATGACCTTCGTGAGAAACCCATCAATCAAGATCTCCATTTTTCGCTGAAAATCCTCAATTACAGTTTGTCACCATTGTTATGAGCTCCTCTTCATAATCAGGACATTTCCCACAAAAATTATATGCGGCGGCACTGAAATTTGGATTAAGGGGAAGATTCGCAGTTTTTTGCAAGGATTTCAGTGAATAACAATTTGGCATTAACAGAACTGGTGGTGAATAAGCCATCTATCTATAGCTTCGGCATACTAAGAGAAACTGAATTGCGGTACCAATTAAATTCAGACTTCACGTAAAGTACGTGCTTACAGGATTTGATTACACTTTGGTAATTAACAGATCCGCTTATAAATGAATACTCTGTGACGTTAACTTACACCTTTCTCTATTCACCGCGATGGTAAACGTTGTTTTATTCCACTGGAAATTACACAGCTGAACGGGTTTGATGATATCTTAACGTAGACACACAGAATGTCAGTATTTCGAACATTATTATAAAAAGGTGGATCTTCTCAACATATGTTATGTAAAGATTCTCTTAATTTTTTGTGGCAGTTTCATACGCCGTAACTACTAGTGTCAAATGAAGACATGACTATTTTATTGTGAGATTAGTGGTTCGGACCTACCAGAATGTTTAAAAAGCAAAAAACATTCCTACATTTTTTTTGTTTTGGCTCCAGGTTGGTGAACCCATTTAGCCAGTATCATGTGTGAATAATTTACTCGAAAACTGTATCTAATATCCAAGAATATTTATTTCTGTTTGTTTCTATTACTAACCTTACGGAACTTCAGGTTCAAATGAAAAACAACTAGAATGGGGAGAAGACTTCACACTCAGGTGTCGATCAGGGTGCCTGACAGGCAGGACAGGGCAGGAATAAACATTATTTTGTGTGTTATGACAAATGTGACTAGGCTATAATAGATTTAAAGTGTTAGACCACTTTGTTTAATAATAAGTACCTGGGCGACCGAGCTTTGCCCGGTGTTTTTTTTTGTAAAATCGTGTGGTTTTGGATATACATATTTAGATAAACTTGAAATATTCGGATAATGTTATAACGCCATCTCATATAGTGTTATAACGCCATCTCATATAGGTGTCTTTCCTGAAAAAACGCGATTTAACACAAAAAAACATTTTCTTATAAGCTAACCTAACCTACCGGTATTCCAGACTTCGTCGTTGAATCTGGTGGATTCGCCAGTTCTTCCAAACGTCGTAGTTGAATCTGGTGGATTAGCCTATTCTAACCTAACCTACCATAATTTTTGTGTAGGTAAAATCGCGTGTTTTCAGGAAAGACACCTACCTATATAGATGAACTTAAAAAGCAAAACCCTAGCTAAATACAAAATTTCTTCCAAATCGTTAGAGCCTTTTCCGAGATAGCCGAAATATATATATATATATATATATATATATATATATATTGAAAGAAAAAGCCATATGAAGGGAGAGAAAATAAGAAATGAAATGCATAAAGCACACAAAGTCGTCTTCATAAAAGGTTCAATATAAATTGAACACAATTGGTAGACCGACAGGCGAAAAACAACTACTTTCCTAGCAAATACCACGCAGAACGTTGAATGATATTCAACTGACAATCCATGCAAACTTCCATATAAATGGATATTGTTCGCAACGTTGAATGATATTCACCTGACAATCCATGCCAACTTCCATATAAATGGATATTGTTCGCAAATGTTTCTTTCTGATAAGCTCGATTATGTTTAAATTCATGTCGTGTCCGCCTAACAATCGAGCTTATCAGAAAGAAACATTTGCGAACAATATCCATTTATATGGAAGTTTGCATGGATTGTCAGGTGAATATCAATCAACGTTCTGCGTGGTATTTGCTAGGAAAGTAGTTGTTTTTCGCCTGTCGGTCTACCAATTGTGTTCAATTTATATTGAACCTTTTGTGAAGATGACTTTGTGTGCTTTATGCATTTCATTTCTTATATATATATATATATATATATATATATATATATATATATACAAGAATTACTCGTTTAAAGATATAAGATTAGTGCATTATTTTATATGGTGATTTTGCTTTTTATCACATTGTTGTATAATTGCTTTCGTTATGGACTTGCAGCATGGGGGAGGAGTTTAACTTTCAGCGCCGCAGTGGCGGAATCGGACAAACTTTTACCGCTGTGATATTGAGAAGGGTATCTACAAAGTGCGGTAGTTTAAATGTTTCGGTCGCAAACGTCAAAACGGCATTTGTAGTGTGATTTGGCGGGTAAAAACTCCGTATCAAAGAGAAACCCAGTGTCGAAAGTGCGCGTATAATAATTGAATGACAATGAACGAGTCGGCCGCAAATAACTTTGAATCAAATGTAAATGACGTGAAGGACGTTTTCGGGTGACCACTGCTGTGTTGTAGGGAGCACAAACACGCGTTTGAGTGCACCCCCGAATAAGAAATTTTATGGTTTTTCTACCGTGACCAAAGGGAAATATATATATATATATATATATATATATATACTGGCAGTACGAAGAGTAAAGTGAGTGGAAAGTCTGTTATTATTGTACACTAATTAACAACTAGTATTACTTTTTTGTTGAAAATTATTGACAAATTGCAATAAATGCAGTATTAATATTGAATTTGTACGGTATATACTTGGAAATTTCATATAGTCAATTCATAATTTCTTTGCGCACATTTGGATTGAAAAACTCGGTGACATTATTGTATTCGAATGTACTTTCACATTGATATAAACAATTACATTTTTCATACTAATAATTACAATAATATAAAAAAATATGGATTCCGCCACTGCGGCGCCACTTCAAAGGTGCTCCAACTCCATACCTGGTATTCATTGCAATCCATTTTTTTATGATGGGACCAATAACAAGTATGTCCGAATTTGAGACGACTGATACTGACGATGCTGTTACGTGTGTAGTTGAGTCATTTGTACCATGATTCATTTGGAATATTGGGATGCAGATCCGCGTAGTGGGTGGGGTCCTCTCTCTCTCTCTCTCTATCTCTCTATAGGTTCTTGGATTTAGCTTCCAATCTGCGCTATTATCCAATCGGGGCTTCGCCGGTGAACACAACTGTCTTGCTCGAAGCAATTCTGTATTCAGATTATTTCCAAATGCACGTTATTTAGAACGGATGTGTGTTCTGTGTAGTCTTTGTTACTAACTCCATGCACCACCTTAGGAGAAGCACTGCTATTTGGAAAGCAAAAGTGAATCGTGGAAGACTACGAAATTTATAATTCCATATTTTAAATTAAAAATCTCCGCCCTAGCCTAGGATCGATCCCGGGACGTTGAATATACTTTTTTTTTTAAAAGAATTTTGAAGTTTTCAACATAATACACTCACCTCCTGATCCAATCAGAAAATGGCGATGTAGATCCTGCCTGTACAATAAATTGGTTCTGTCGCTACCATCAAAAGACAACCTGGAGAGGTTCCAGATTTTTTGGGTTATGGTGGACATTTCTTCTCGCCGACCAAGAATTTCAGGGGAGTTCTGAGGACTTGTGAGGGGTTCAACTGAAGGCGCCTGAAAAAAAAAGGAATTATGAGTAGCGAGAAATTCGATAACCAACATGGTCCTTATATGTATGCCAATAATTCATATCGGAGAGTATCGGAAAAAAATTGCTAGTAGCAAATTCTGAAGGACATCTGAACAGAGCGATGTTTTCCTTTGATTCTTCCATTATAAACAAACGTCAAGAGTCAAACGTTGGTACTTTCAATGTTGTCAAATCAACTGACATTGACCAGAATTGGGGTAACAAAATACGTTCATTAGGTAGGTTATATTGGGAAGGTTATTCAAGTACGTAAGGCTTTGTCTCCTTGTATTGCAAAAAATGTGTTGACCGAGTTAGGTTGTGTCCCCATTTACGTTAGATGGTGACTTGGTTATTTTTTCGGTGTGTTAGGGTCTCCTTGAGCACCAAGGTGATATCCACCTTGCTTCTGCATGAATACAGATGCTTACTTTTATCGCATACAGAGTGGTCCAACGAAAAGTATGCACCTAGCTTTTCTCCTTTGTTTAGAATTGAAAGCAAAAATGCTCGGATACGTGGAGTTTGCTTTTGAGGGGGACACATTTTAGACATATTTTTCAACCTGTGCCTTTAACGCCCTAGCGAGGGGGCGTCACAACCCTAAAATTTTAAATGGAAAGTGGGGTCGAAAGATATATCATTTGAACGGGCACAAAATTATCTTTCTAATGATACCCTATTTATTGAAATTTATTCGAACAGTTAATGCGAAAACGGCTTTAAGAACATTTACCCGATAATTTAGATATTAATGAAACATACAAATAAGTTTTGGTTATTAGGAATCAGAATAACTACAATCATTTCTAAATTACTTCATTTTACGGAAAGCAACATTTCAATGTAATTTTTTTTCATCACAAAAAATCCCCATTTATCGTTTGCGTTTTTTTGTCGAAAAAAACTGCAAATAAGTGTAGGAAAAGAATTTAGGCAAACTTTTATTTTAGTCCCTTCATTGATTCAGTCTAGTCGCTTTTGAAGTGATTTTAATTTCACTGTACAAAATGGTTTATTCCATTCCAGAACGAGTTGAAATTGTTAAACTTTATTTTCAAAATAATAGTTGTGCTAGACTAACTGCTCGCTTGTTTAAGGACAGTCATCCCGATAAAAATGTTAATGATTCGTATGTTGCCAAGTTAGTTAGAAAGTTTGTCGATACCGGATCTGTTTGTAATGTGAAACACCAGCCGCAGAACCCCATCAGAAATGAAGCTGTGGAAGTCGTTGTTTTGGGGCATGTTCAATTGGATCATTCTCAAAGTACCCGTCAACTAGCTGAAGCCTCAGGAGTCTCCCGTTCATCCATAATACGGATTTTAAAAGCGTACAAATTTCATCCGTACAAAATTAAATTAGTACAGGAACTAAATGAGGATGATCCTGATCGAAGGCTGCAATTTTGTGAACAAATGAGCCAGCGTTTAATTGAAGATCCGCACTTATTGTTTAACATTTGTTTTACCGATGAGTGTACATTTTATTTGAATGGAGCTGTGAATAGGCATAATTGCCGTTACTGGGATGACAGTAACCCACATTTATTCCGTGAGGTTCATACCCAATACCCTCAAAAAATAAACGTCTGGTGTGGCATATTAGGAAGTCATATCATAGGACCACTTTTCATTCCTGGAAATTTAACTGGTGAAGTCTACCTAAACATGCTTGACGATGCAATTGATCCTTTCATAACACAGATAATAGAAGACGACCAAAATCATGATGCCGATCGGCTTCATTTCCAGCAAGATGGAGCACCTCCGCACTATGCTGCTCCTGTAAGAGAATTGTTAGATAACCGGTTCCCCGGACAGTGGATTGGAAGGAGAGGCCCAATTGAATGGCCTGCCAGGTCACCTGATTTATCGCCTTTGGACTTTTTCTCATGGGGACACTTGAAAAAATAAATGTTTTGCTACGAAGCCCGAGTCCATAGAAGATCTTCGCCAACTACAGCACAATGCAGAAGCATAACACCTGATATGCTACAAAATGTTAGAAATAGATTTAACAAAATCTGTATTATTGTATGGAAGCAAGTGGGTCAATTTTCAACACTTGTTGAAGTAACGTTTTAATAAATCAATTTAACAGCTTGTTTACTTTTTTTACAAAGCACTGTTACAAGTAACAAACATTGAAACGTAAGTACTACTAATTGTAAATGTTTTGATTCTTAATAACCAAAACTTATTTGTATTTTTCATTAATACCAAAATTATCGGGTAACTGTTCTTAAAGCCGTTTTCGCATTAACTGTTCGAATAAATTTCAATAAATAGGGTATCATTAGAAAGATAATTTTGTGCCCGTTCAAATGATATATCACTCGACCCCACTTTCCATTTAAAATTTTAGGGTTGTGACACCCCCTCGCTAGGGCGTTAAAGGCACAGGTTGAAAAATATGTCTAAAATGTGTCCCCCTCAAAAGCAAACTCCACGTGTCCGAGCATTTTTGCTTTCAATTCTAAACAAAGGAGAAAAGCTAGGTGCATACTTTTCGTTGGACCACTCTGTATACGCTGGTGCGCTTATAAAAACATATTTCGTGATGCCTCACATTTCACAAAGTCTAATCAATTCATTTGGCAAACATTTTGAGTACCAACGTTTGTCCTTTAACATGATGAAGGAATCAACAGAAAAATACGAGTTTGTAATCATTCATCTGAAAATTTGAAATTCCTCGCAATGAAAAAATTTGAACGTGAAATATTTTTTCCTTGAAAAAAATGCACATTTTATATTTTTGAAGAATGCTAGACTTGTTGAAAGTGAAACCTATGTTTATACTAGACTATTTCCAATTTTATATCATCGGGGTCCATTAACGATGTATGTAAAATATAAATATTTTATGACTATTATTTCCAATTATTAACTATGATGCATAAAAAATATATCATAAGATTGTGAAAATCAGGGGTATTTTCAACGTTTTTTTTTGCTTTATACCGGGCTGAAATACTTTAAGCAAAATTATAAATGGGCTTGTCGGTGATCTATTTGTATGTATTTTTGTAGTATTTCTGAGAAATAAACTATTAGGTTATAGGTTAGCTACGTTATTTTCTCGAAATAAAAATTGGTAATTGACATTTTTATTCGAATGATATAGGCATTTAGACCAATTTCAGTAAAATGAACATTTTTGAACGCTATTCTCCATATGTCAGTAAATTTTCAAACGCAATTTCCATGAAAATCCTTTCGAATTGATGAACCATTGTGGAAACCCTTTTTATTATCGAATTAATAACTGATGTGATTGTGATACAAAAAACGTATTGTGGAACTAATGCATTCGAGTTCTATTAAAAGTTTTTGTGCGGTTTTATTACACATTCATAAAAATAAATGTCAGTTTTCCACAGTTTGCAACCGTTTCATTTCATCGGCTGAAGGGTGTTTGGTGAGACAGAGACAGATAATGCAATTGAGCCTTTGTCCAAAGTGGTTTCATTATTCGAAATTGATGAGCGTGACAGATAATGAATAATTGAAGATGTCCATAACAGAAATTAATGTTGATAATGCTGGAAATTATAATGATATGTAACAGTTGTTGAAGTTCCTGATTTTTAGATATTAAGCCGATAATGTGTCATTCGTATCACGTAACATTTGAAACTAGTTTGTTTTTGTAATGCTATTACCACATGAGGCCATTCAATAAAGAATAGACTGATGGGGTGTTTTTGTTCAATCAATAATGAAAAGAGACAGTTCAAAGCGAGAATAATTGTATTCTGCGTGAATTCTTTCATGGGTATGGAAGAATTTTCTCCACCAAATCGATCCCTCAGGAGGCTTTTGAGCAGCGGCGTAGAAACTTCATTTCCATTCAGGCTACAGACCGAATGTCAAAATGAATAACTGCAAAAAACACTTTGTCCTTATCCACACAGAGTGTAACAGATTCGTGATATGTCGCTGCCAAATTGCAATGAAACTGGATATTCCTATATATCCGTCGAAAAATTCGAAAGGATTCTTAAGTAATCGTTGAGAAGGTTTCCTTTTACTCATATCTGCGAATATTTGAATATTAGTATCAACTCTTTTTTTAACTTGTTGAGGAACAATTCATGTGATTCTGGTACCGATGCAATCATTTTGAGGTCGTTATTTAAATTGACACTGGCCAAAAAACTTTCTGGTATGGAGAATGAAAGATACATCTGGGTATCGTCAGTGAATTGATGAGATTGGGCGATATTTGAAAACAAAGTCAAATCTGCAGTATAATCGGAATATAATAGTGGCCGCCAAATTGTTCCCTGTGGAACACCGTTTTGTTACTTTGAGTAAGGCGGCAGCAGTAGTGTGTTTTATCCTGAACTATGATCGCGTTTTGGTAGTATTTTATTTTTCGTGAGAAAGAATGTCAGTTAATTACACACTAATCTTTCAATAACTTGGATGGGTAATATACTAATCGGTCGAAACTGGGACATTTCACTGGGATTGTTAATATTTTTGGAATTGGAATTAAGTCTTTCCAGGCTCCCAGAAAATTTACGTTTGTGAAGCAAGTGTATATAATATGTAAGAGGAGGAAAAATTATTGTTAGCATTTTATGATTGATATCATCGGACCCTCTAGTCTGGGTTTTAATCTGTCGCAGAACTTTCTCGACTTCATTTGTAACGGCTTTTAAAAATAATTTTCACTCATTTAAATTCGAAACCATTATAATTTTCCAATAGAGGCAATTCTGGAATCCTATTAAAGAAATTTAATGGAAAAGGATAGATGATGTCTGTAGTATTAAAGTAAACAAAAGACACTCACTTCACTAAATGATTTTCACTAAACTAGGTTTACAAAACAACGACACGAGTATCGCCCTTTTCAAAAATTGGGACCATCTCTGATATTTTATTTTTTTCCAGGAATTTGTCAGATATAACCGAATCATATATAATTTTGTCAATTACGGAGTTATTACATCTACAATTTTTTTATGAGTTTGATTGAAATCTCATCTATACCAATAGAAGTTTTGTTTTTAGTCCTAGTATGATGTTTTCACTTCATATTCATCAAGAGCGCAAAGGAAGATCCATATCAGCACTAGTTTTTTTAATATCGTTTGCTATAGATTTGTTTTCAGTTATAGTATGTTATTTTTTTCAGTACGATTTCTGAAGTTGTACATTTATTTTGTTCAATTTTATATTTACTAACTCCATACTTTTTCGTTTTTATTTTCTGTCCCGATAATCAGATAGCATTTTCTTATATTCTTCTATATTTTTCGAAAACTGTTTTTTTTTTCGTGCTTTATATATATTTTGAATATCTTGGTTGCTGGATAATTTTAGTATACGGTTTAACTCTTGCAAGTGGGTTGATTCTTTAATTAATTCTGGGTAGGGGACCTGATGTACTTTTATTTTGTTCATTTCGTACAATCTGTTTTTAGGGTGCGTTACATCAAAACACCATAAGAAGACTCGAAAAGGGTGTCTATATTTCCGTTATTTCTGACTTCCAAGATATATGGTTCGTTAAACTCGCGAATTAAGTTTTAATTGATACTTCTGTAGTATATACCTCGGATCTGGCCACTAAGCAAATATTGCGACTTTGCATTTATCTCTAAACTTTCTAGAAGGTCGAGTTTATAACATTTCTTTTCTGTATGTAATATTTCGTAATCATTAACAAAACAATGTTTTTGAGTCAAGAGGTGAGTAGCAAAAGTTGAATTTGTTTTTCCATTGACGAAACAGATCCTATGTTCTGATAATAATTTTTTAAATGTTCTGCCTGTTTGGCCCACATACAAACTTGCAAAAAAGCCTGTAGTATTTTCAAACAGTACGTTACTGGAAAAATTTAAAAATGTCTTTATTAATTTTTGAATCCAGAATACTAAAATGCAGCAACGTATCGGGAAAACTGACATTTTGTACTTTCAGTGGGAGAGACAACCCAAAAATGTAAAGTAACAAACAAGAGATTCATGTCCGTTTAATTTCCATTGGTGTTATTACAATTTCGATTGAAACAGTGTTTCCACTTATACTGAAGAGGGTTCTGTATGTGTGTATCAAATGATGAATGAATAATCTCGGCGATTATTCCGTGTTTAATGCACGCGGCAGTGTTCGTTATTTGAATAGACACGTTTCTATCTCCATCTAGCGATTTTTGAGTTTTTCCCTAGGGGAGACGTCAGACAGCAAACGGGTGTATGCACTGAGTAAATTCAATACTGACATTGTGTATATTCAGTTCGGATATTTAAATATTCATGCGGCTATAGAAACACAGTAATTAATCCATTGTTGAGTTATACAAACGTTAAATTTCATCGCAGGATCGGATTCATAATAATCGTTTTAATTTACTTGTAAGAATTCCATTGTGCCGACATGTTTGAATATTATTCTTTGCACAGTTTCCGTCTATGGAGTGAAGAGTATTGAAGAATGCTCTTTGTTAGATCGGAAACTTAATTGTTCCCCAGAGCGGAGGTGCCCTATTATTTACATTCAACTTTTAATTGGGTGAACTACACGCGTTTGAAAAAAGTTTTTAAATTTTAACTTCTTTAATTCAGTATTGATTGAACTCTATGGTATCTGCATGCAAATTGCTTCATTCCAATTTTTCATGCGGCCTGAATTATTCTTCGGCTGAACGATAATGAAGGACTACTAGTAGTACTATATATGGCCAATAATAGCATATTCAGGGTTAGATTACCTTCACAAACATTTTGTGAGAGTCCTGATTAGTCTAAATCTCTTCTGGGGTTGACCTGAATGACATACACTGCGCGACAGGGGGGATGGATATATTGATTTTGCAAAAAATATTATAAAGGGGCCAGATAGGCTCAAAATTCTTACGGATTCGTGATCAGGACATCAATTATACTACGCCATTCCATATTTTCGCTGAAAAATTTTCAGTTATGCAAAATCGAATTTGTCTCACTTCTCATGGAAACGCCCCGTATCTTCCGTAATTATTGTAGTAGAATTCTGTAATTTCCACGATCGTTAGATATACCAAGGCGTACAGCATATTTTTTTATACTAGATATTAAATATGAATTAAAAAAAATATATTTTTTTATATCATCTGAATACTTGAAAGAATGTAATTTCGTTGGGGAAAAATGTTTTCATTGAATTTTGCTAATGTGAGGTTATTGTTAATTAAGTAGTTTTTTTGGAACCGTCGAACAGAATGACTCCATAAAATTGTTTAAAAGTTGATTATTTTGTTGATTATGAATTTCTAAAGATAACAAAATATGAGAAATCGAATAAATATTTTTTTTATTGATATTTTACATTATTATATATCAGTTTTATGTCTGACAAAGGCATTTTACAACATTTAAAAAAACATTTGTTCATAAAATATTTATAAATAAATGGATAAGTTGAATGTTTTTCAAAAATGGTTTTTTTGCATTAGTCTTTTATAATTGAAAAAAAATAAAAAATAATTATTGTTTGTTTTTATTGTTTATAATAGTTCTTTAATTTTTTTATTATTTAAATAATATACGGAGAATTTTTTTGTTTAAAATTAATAATTGGTTCTTCTCTACCTAATGGGAATATTTTTTTTATGAATAATGTAATTTACTTGACAATTAAACAAACTTTTAGGACAAACTGTTCAAAAAAATGTGTTTGTAATTTTTATAGAATTTTCTATATTTTTTAATGGAACAAAAATAACAAAAACAACCATATACGACAAACTGTTCAAAGAATTTTGTTTGTAAGTTTTAGAGAATTTTCTAGAACAATAACAAAATAAAAATTCTGAATAGTTCGTCGTATATGGTTGTTTCTGTTATTTTTTGTTCCATTCAAAAAAAAATGCCAATTAAAGTTTGTTTAATTGTTAATTAAATAAACAATTACATTATCAATAAAACATTTTTTTATTAGGTAGAGAATAACCAATTATTAATTTTAAAGAAAAAATTCCCAATATACATATTATTTAAATAATAAAAAAATAAACGATTATAAACAATTAAAAAAAATTAAGATTTTTTTTAAATCATAATAAACGCTTAATATCCATTTGTTTGTAAATATTTTATAAACATATTGCGTTTTTTTTTTGTTGTAAAATGCCTTTGTCAGACATAAAACTATAAAAAAAAAAAAAAAAACAACTTTTAAACAGTTTTATAGCGTGATATTATTGAGTACACATGTAAAATGTGCTTCAGGAAGCAACAAAATTATGGAGTCATTCTGTGAACAATTATTCGGTTTTAAAAAAAATCGACGTTCCAAAAAAGTTACTTAATTAACAATTAACATTATCAAAATTCAATGAAAACATTATTTTCCAACGAAATTTATTTTTATTTTAACGAAATAAATCTTTGTTTTTGTACCTATTATAAGTATATGTATATATTTTTTAATTTTATTACATTTTGTATTTTGGAATGAAAAAAACTACTTATGTTTTGTACCTATAAATAGAGGTATATAACTTTTTTATGTCATTATCCCCCCCCACCCAAGCAAAATTCCTAGATAGGCCACTGGTAAATACACCTTTTTTTTGGTAGTACTGTTGATTTTAAAATTTAAATGAAATTTTGCATAGTAGATTATGATGAGAAGAAGATCCAATTGAATGATTGAAGAGCTACAGAGAACCATTAAGAATAGGTATATTGGCATTCATAATTTAATACATTTAATATTGAACCTTATGAGAAATCACAGGTTTCATTGTATTTTACAAAAAGTATCGTTGAGATTCCAATGAAAAAGAAAGAACGAGGGAAAATAATGTAAGAAACATTTTTTATCTTTGAAAAAACGGCTTGAGAGCATGTGATAGTAGTGCAATTTGCAATGAAACCTGTGATTTCCCACAAGGCGCAATGTTAAATGTCTGAAATTACATAGTCATATTCATGGGGTGCGCTCCAATAATTTATCAGTTATCGTTTTTTAACACAAATTAATATATTTGTGTCTGCTACATTTAAATATTGAATACATTTTAAATCTTGAACCAAACTAAGAAATAAAAAAGGCTCATTAAATTTGGTTTTCAGTAAAAAAAGGAACTTGGAACTAAAAAAATCAACCAATAAAAAATTCAGTACGAAACGATATAGGAACAACACTAAATAAAATCGTAATTCTAGAGGTGAATTTTAACCATATTAGTGAGACAAAATCATAATAAAAAGACAATAAACTAATTCTTTGTTGAAAATATTAAAATCACAACTAGAGAACAAACTCAGTTTTGCGTTTCTTTAAATTTGCAAAAAATCTACAAGTTTCTCTGTATCTATTAAAATATTGTGGTGGATGGATGCTAAACGTTCCTCAGTCATGTTTGATCTAAGCCACGTTTTGAACCGCCTTAAAGCCGAAAAGGACCTTTCTGCAGAAGCTCCACTACAGGGCAGAGTTAGCAAAAGTTGTAAAATTAATTTTACATATCCAGTATACTCAAATCCAGGAGGTTTTCGTTTTTACATTATTTTGCCACAATTTTAGTATGATTCTATTTTTAAGTTTAACATGGCGGAATTTCCATTATCAGATGAAATATTAAAAAAAAATTTTTTGTAAATATACTTGGCAGAACTATATTCAAATTTAGTATATTAAAAAAATCACTATCAAATCCATAGTCTAAATAATTTATTATTGAATCTTAAAATAGGAATGTATATTGTAATTCTATAATAGTCTGCTGCTATAGGTAGCCAGAAAACAAGCATATTTTTTGAATTATTATAGTATTTTTCTGTCTGGGGGGGATTACCTCCATTAGCCCCCTCCCAATAGATCCACTCTTGACTGGTTTTCTGTAGCTCTTCAAAAATTAAATTGGATCTTTTACTTATCATAACCTACTATTTCTACTATACGTTCCATAGGGCTCCAACATAGTGGTTCTCATGGGGGGAACTCTAGTGCATCTAACCTATTTTGCATATAGCAGAAAATAAAAAAAAAACCTTCGAAAGGATACTAACAGAGACTAGGGAAATATATTGTTTTCGATATATTTCTACTGATTTCAATACTCACTGTTCAAGAGAACAAAAAATCGAAAACATATCTGAAAGAAAATTCGAAATATTAACAGACTATATCCGCTTATTTTATCAGAATGTTTCCATTCACAAAAAAAAAGACGATTATATAAAAGTTGCAAAATGAAGGTTATATCATCAACTGAAAATTTTAGAAAATTCAAGAACAGTCCTGTCAATTCATAATGCCGAGTCCATACTACAACTTTTTACAACTAAAATTAACAGCGTAACTTTTTCTGATTTGTTATCAGTCAGCAGCCAGCTTATTAGAAAATGACGTTTGCGGTTGTCTTGATACGAAGTGTTTGGAGGAGCAACGAGGTGGACATGCGAGATGGTTCATAGTATGGAAAGAATAAACATGTCAGGAACAGTTGTATTACAATCTCACGACCGCCATGCAAGAGGCTACAATAGCTTTCAAATCAACATTATAATTACAACAATTTTCCAAAAAAAAACACATGAAATGAATTGAATAAATTTCATAACACACTTGTTTGGGAAATAGAAAATCACCATGGTGTACGACGAACACATTTTTGGTGAATAGAGTGGACAAATATTTCAATGCAATCGTTGGTAGTGGTATATACCAGGACCGTAAGGGAACCAGTTTTATTAATCTTGATATCCTTGTTATTTTCCAACTTTTATATTGGCTATTTTTGGTCAAATCACATCCTGTTTAAAAATTCCTCAACTTCGAAAACGCCCTGTACGTAGGCGAATTTTCCTCTACTCTATACCATAGCTCGGTTTGGTAGTCTGCAGAATTTTATGGCTCTGCCTCTTTTTCTACGGTGTTGGAGTTTCCATCTGAATATTTTATTTGGCCATCTTAGTACGTTGTGTTCCCTATTTCCATGTCTCAAAACCAAGTTTTCACCGACATTTCCCAGTACTGGTTTAGTTGGATTCAGCGTTACACCCCATTTGACACATTCTTCATCTAATTTACGCAGCATGTAATATTCATTGGTTTCATCTTCAGTTAACATGACTTGGCCAAAGGCACAATTTAATCTTTTATTTTGAAATGATTTTCCAACTATTTAATTTCATATTATGTTTTTCGCTCCACACTTTTTCTCATATATTTTCCAGAAGTAAAGATTTCCGACGAAATTAATTTTGAGTACCACTGTTGACAAAAGTACCTGCTATTGGTTTCAGATCCCACCATGGATGGTGAGGTTCCCGTCATCCTAAACTCATATTTTTTTAGATTTCGTAAGGCAAGTGGAAAGTTGGTAAAAACACTTCAAAACTCATTGCCAGTGTTTCTTATCACCCTCATCCCTAATGTGAAGCAATATTAATTTGAATAAATATACAGTGCTTTTCTTTAATGCCCCTCCACCCCCCTTTTATTTTTTGAACGGGTCAATTCAAAAAATTGAAACTTGGGATAATGAAATTGATGCATGACTACTATATTTTAGAGTAAAATTGACAGATGAAACTTCCAAGATGGCGACTGGGCGCCACCTGGGAAAAAAAATTAAATTCAAAGGGGGGTCTTGTGACACATCCTTTTGAAGCTCCTGACGAATACTTCACAACCCTAGAATATAAAGTCAATATCTTCATCTACTACAAAATGGCGGAACATTTAATAATTGCCTGAATACATCGACGTTTAACTTCATAATTTGAGGAAAGAAGCCGAGTTCAGTTCAGAAGATGCTCGAAATGGTTGCCTTGAACTGCTTGACATAAGAACAGCCTATCCGATATTTCACGCCGAACATTTTCGAACACAGTAACGTCGATATTTCTACAAATATGTATTATTCTCTGCCGTATATCTAATATTGAAGCAGGTTTAGTTTCGTACACCTTTGCTTCAAATAGCCCAATAAGAAGAAGTCTACAGGTGTCAAATCTGGCGAGCGGGCTGGCCATTCCGTAGGACCTCGACGGCCAATCCAACGACAGGGGAAAGTATTATCCAAATAGTTTCTTACATGTCCGTAGTAATGTGGTGGTGCTCCATCTTGTTGGAATACAATATCCATATCGAATTCATTAGGATTCGCTTCGACGATTTCGGTGATTAGAGGGTCAACAGTATTTTCCAGCATATTCTCAACCATTCTCAAGAAAGGAAAAAGAGAATAAACTAGAATTAGTATCGATTTCAGCAGGAATTCCAATTATTCATATTTTCATTGTAAATAATATATTAATATGTATACCATTCATTTTATCTACCTAATATATATCCTGAATTATTCCAAGGAGCTGCACAAAAACAAGCACCTTGAGTGCTTAGGTGAACCCTTTGAGTTATAAAGGATAACCGTCATAAATTGTATGTATACAAATATCTTGTTATTATGGTTTACGAATAAATTGAAAAAAAAATTGAATTGAAAAATTGAAATTCAAATACAGTTCCCCTGTTGAATTTTGTTCAATGAATAGAGGTCCTACAATATGGTTTCCCAATATTCCCTGCCAGACGTTAATTTTTTCTGGATATTGAGTATGAGTTTCCCGGAAAAGTGAGGGTTGGTGTCACTCCAATAACGGCAATTAATTTTGTCTGTGAACCTTGCCGTTGAGATAAAATGTAGATTCGTCACTGAAACAAATATTGTGGAGATAGGTAGGATGCCTTGCAATGGTTTCCGTCATAATTTCGCAAATTCTGTTCTTCGCTCAGGGTCATCTTCAGTTAACTGGTGTACCCCTTTTGATTCTGTATTGACTTTATATTCTAGGGTTGTGAAGTATTCATCAGGGCTTCGAACGAATGTGTCACAAGACAATTTTTTTTTTCCCAGTTGGCCCAGTCACCATCTTGAAAGTTTCATCTGTCAATTTTACTCCAAAATATAGTATCCATGCATCAATTTCATTATCCCAAGTTTCAATTTTTTGAGTTGACCCGTTCAAAAAATAAAAGGGGAAACTTTAAAGGAAAGCACTGTGTATTAGTTGCATAATCGATATATAATTTTTCTACCTTTTCCTGTGGAAAATATTTCGCCCGTGTATATTATTAGCTTCGTGTGCTTCTATAATATGTACCAAATCACTTCATTTCTAAAAACAGGAACACGCAGTTTGTCGTCGCTTGTATGATAATGTTCCTTTAGTAATGGCTATAAAACAGATATATTTCTTCAGAAACAGAAGCAAGTGATTTTTACGGTTATTGAACAAAGTAATAAAAGTTAACAAGATAAAATTGTCTAGGTGTAACTATAAAAGAAGCTAGCGATGTTAAAAGTTGGCAGATTTCCATATTATGAAATCTCATGCCATTATTTTTAGGGGAAACGAGCCAAGACTAACACTGAAGTTGTTTTGAAATGACCCTGTTATCTTGTAACTGTACGTGTCTTGTTTAGTGATATAAAAAAGCAATCATGTACAAAATCAGCGTTGGTATCGACTGTTCGTATGTTTCCACTGGGAGACATTTGTCCTCTACCGCTTGTTGCCAACTCCCCCAAGAATAAGAACTCATTTAACTTAGAATGCTTATTTATTTTATTATCGTCACAACTAATGTTGAATTGAATCGTTTTTTTCAATTCAATGTGAATCTTCAACTACCAGGTGGTCCTTGATCTGTTTCCATTTCTTTTCGTCTACGATTAGAACTCAGAGACGGACTAACTTTTGGTAGATGAGGGAGACAATGAATTGATTTTTTTATGTGAATAACTACATATTTTCAAGCTAGAATATTACAGGAAAGGACTAATATTCATTGGTTCCCTGATACTTCTTGGCAGATTCTAACAGAAATTGACAGCAAATATGGCTACTAGTCTATTTATTCCTTTTCGAAAAAATAGTAGCCATGGTGACGTAGATGCCATAACTTCTTGATTGATATACAGTCCCACTGCAACCGTAATGTATTTCGATAGTGCTTGAAAGGTAAAAAGGCACTTCCAATGAGATATTAAATATACCGGTCGTTCATAAAATATATGTATTTCGGCATAACTCGCTTTTATGGACTTAGGAGTGTTAATCGCTGTGGTTCATAAATATAGGGAGCAGGTAGTCACTTGGATATTAGATAATTAAGTGATTATTGGACGAAATATTATTCTATTTCTAGTAAACAGATTTAAAAGGGATTTAATAAATATTGTGAATTCTCGTCTTTGTTAATCTCTAAGCTTTCTAGGATATTGAATTTTTGACCTTTCTTTTCTACAGGTTCAAATAAATTAGCAAAGCAATGCTTTTCAGTCAGGAGATGGATAGCGAAAGTTGAATTTTTCCTTAATAAATCTTAATAAAATGCTCGGATATGCGTTGCTTGAAAGTTCTACCTGTTTGTTCTATGTAAAAACTTGGACAAGTACCACAAGTTAGTTTATATTACTGTTTATATACTGACACTAGAATGCTCATTCCCAACCACTGAGTGTCAACTCATTTTAATCTCCAAGTGTCTTCACTTTTAGCTGTATATATTTTAACTGTAAATTTTCACAAACTATGTTTATAAATCTGTGTGTATAGTATAAGTAACAGTAAATTAATACTGAATTTGACAACAATGACCTGCTACAAATGTAAAAATAACGTAGTCAAATATCTATCTATCTATCTATCTATCTATCTATCTATCTATCTATCTATCTATCTATCTATTCCCAGATTTGTCTGACTTTTCAATTCGATCTTTGTTATTATCGAATGAATGTGGTTTATTGTGGAGGATCAATGTTTCTTGACATGTTTTTTTGGGTAACTTTCCACAGTCTGAAAATTAAAATATAATCAAGGAAAATCTATTCAAGTGTAGAACGGCAAACTAATTAGTTCACCCCGCACTAATGCGTTCACCAAATTATATTTCCTATAGAAAAATGATTCAATTTGTCAGTAACTTATCGTTCCCTGAATATGCCTATAAAAAAATAGAAAAAATTCAAAAGATACTTCTCTATATAGTTTTCGATTGACGTTTCGGGGAGTATATCTGCCCCCGTTCTCAAAATCTTCTAAATCTCCTTTAATTGTTTGAATAATTTGGATTTTTTCTTGCAGAGTCTTTTTCGCTTTTTCAAATGAGGATGTCAATTGAGATCTGCCAAAAAAATTTGAGAGTGACGTATTGCTCATTTGATATATGGGGTGATGTTCAGATCAGTTTATTAGCATTCTACCATATCTCACTTCCTCTCTGAGTAGAGGTAACTGTATGGTCCATTTCAACAGAATTTGTTGAAAAGCAGTTGTTATTGGAAAGAAAGAATACAGGCCGTTTCTTTCAATTTTCGTCACTCTTGATGTGGTATTTCATCAAGATTTTCGTCCCATTCCATTCAATCGTATGATCGCCATTGGATGTGAGGATATGTTCTGCAATTTTGATTCAGTTATTTGTCGATTTCGATGTAACTCTGATGTTCACTTTGGCGCACTTCCGAGGGTCTTGGTTTCACCTATATAACTATCACCACACGAACAAGGTATGTTGTAAACACAGTTTTTGGTACTTTCTTCTGGTTTTTTGTTTTGTGTGTGTTAGTATAGATCTCAGTGTGTTTGTTGTTCTAATGATGTTCTCACATCATACCTATGTCCAATTCTTTTGATCTTCTCAGATAATCCGGGGAAAAGGTATTATGTTGGTTGTGAAATGTGTAGGTGGTGGGAGTAATTCTGTTGGTTGTGTTAATTGTATTGATTTTCCTGATTATATTTTCATTTTCAGACTGTGGAAGGTTACCACATGTCAAGAATCAATCTTTGTTTCTTTTAATAAATGTCCCAAAGTATTATTTGTTCTTTTAAGCAATATTAATATCTTTGTCTTAAATAATTAGAAATTTTCCTGAAGGTTTGCCGAGTAAGTAATAACCCTGAAATTTGACTTTGTATTTGAATCGGTTCTGATAAACTTCCTGAATTGCCTTTTATAAAGTTTTTTTCTGATAGAATGTTGACAACTAAACTTGAGTTATATCCGTTATTGGCTGCAATTTGTTTAATTATGTTTAATTTTCATTGAAATTTCTTCTGACCAGGAAACATTCACTAGTCTGTGGATCATACCATTATATGCGGCAACATTGTGATGGTAGGGATGAGTCGAAGTACTATATATTGTAATATCTGTATCACCAAGGTTTGGGGAAAATTGAAAAATCGCGTTTATTGTTTATTTTCGTTATTGTAAAATCTAAGAAGTTTATCGAATCATTCATTTCAATTCCTTTTGTAACTTTGAGCGATGAAGGCCATTGATGAAGTCCAAAATGTATTTAATTGTCTATCTGTTCCTACAAAGCAAATAAGATGTCTCCTACATATATACCAGTATAAGAAGTTTTTATCAACGGGTTGTAATAAATTTTATTTCGAGATTATCCATGACAATTTCCGCTAGTAACGGACTTAAAGTATTACCCATTATTAACCCTTTACTAGAAGAATAAAACTATTATTTTCTACGTTCATGCAAAAAACAAAACTTTATTGAACTATATTCAGTGAAAAACTGGTTCTTTATTTGCACTAGTGCAATAAACAATTTATTGCACTTATCTGTCATTATTCAGGTTTTGTGATCATGACAAACATAAACGTTCAAATTCAAATGACGCCATATTTAGTCCATTTTCTGTGATATTGTATTACATTTCAAACAATTGCATATTTTATAATATTTTCAATCATATTTATTACATACTGATTACGAAATTACTAGAAAATGAAATTGATCAAAAATGAAGTTTTAGTTAAATTGTACCAACACATTTGTTCCCAACTTTTTTTGATGCAAATCGATAGTGCAAATTTAATTATTAAATATTATGCTATTAAATTACGCTTTTTTTTTCCCCTTTTATTACGCTTTTTATTTCTATTTTTGCATGAACGTAGAAAATATTGTATGCAACATGCAAAAGTGTTCATTGCACGCGTGCACAATAATTTTGTGTTAAACAAACTGTGTAAATCCAATGACTCATCTTTGGGGATCGGATTAATATGGTTTCATCCAGTAGGTTACCTACTAGTATGATTGTTTCATCTGGTGGTATATTCGGGGAAAGATTTTGAACATCGAAAGAAATGAGGTTGGAATTTTTGGGAAGATGCACGTTCTTAATTTTATCAATTAATTCATATGAATTCTTCAAGCTAAACTTGGTAACAAATTTACAATTATTCTTGATGAGATCTATTAATTTTTCAGTGATTTTGACTGATGGTGCTGTAATGAAAGATACTACTGGCCGGAAATGGTAATTTTCTTCAAGAAGTTTTATACATGAATAGAGTTTTGGAATTTGAGGGGTTCATAATAGTGCAACGTATTTTTTTATAGTCGTTAAGAATTGATTTCAGTACTTCTTTAACTACTTTTTGGTAAAAAACATGTAGGATCTTCTTTCAAGATAAAAAAAACCGGAATTCAAGAACTCCGAAGTTTTTTCTAAGTAATTAGCTTTATTAATCGCGATCACCGTTTTTCCTTATCTGCCCGTGTAAAAACAAATTTATTTTGAATGGATTTAGTTTTAATTGTTATGGCTATTGAAATTTCTCTATTATGTTCAATGTTAGATTTTGATTGTTCTGATTTCAGTATGTTAGCTGTGATGTGTTTATTGATATTCGAATTGGAAGAACCCTTTAGTGCAATTTCTGTTTCAACACCAATAAGTTCTAAATTTTGTGTGTTAATAATTGGTTCGAGGTCGGAATGAAATTTTCTTTGATAGATTGACAAATCTACTGAGAAATGTTTGTTCAACAATTTCAGGGTTTTCGAATGTTTTTGTATTTTTAACCGACGAAATCAAAAAAAAAGGAGGTATATTTTTTCTTTTATATATGGTCACGCATAACTTTTCACAGAGCAGTTGATTCCGATGATTCTTTTCATTGATAGTGTACTTCGAAGTTGGTCCCTAATTGAATTTGAACAAAAAATCCATCCCTAAGGGTAGCAAAATGGACGATATTGATCGTTCACCCTCTGAATTTTGATCCGTTAACCGATTCTATCAGGCATGACTTTGTAGTGGGTTTTCCGATTTGGATGATTCTTTTATTACATAGGTATACCCATAGTTGATCATATTTCAATTTGGGATGAAAAGATCCACCACTATGGGTAGAAAAATAGGGGATGATTGATTTTTCACTTGTGAACATTGGCACACATATGTAGTTGACTTGATAGATCCTCCTACATCCGTCACAATAATTACATTAAGAAAAATAGTGTTGTTTGATAGTTAATGAAAAAATATATTCAAATGATGAAATCAACTAACCAGAACTCATAAATAATTAATATTATATAACAATAAATAGTTAAAGTAGATAATCATATTATTTAACAGTTAATAGTTGTAGTAAGCTAGGTAAGTATTTTGGAAGTAATAAAAAGTTAAGTAGGTAGTAATCAGTAGATTTCAGCCACAAAAAATTGAAAAATAAAAACTTTTTAACAAAAAATTTAAGCGACGGAAAAATCAACTGAAAATCAAAAAATTAAATGAAGCTTCTTAGTCTTAATGATAATTGAGCTCCTAAACTAATGTAAATAACTAATTTTGAGTCGGCGCCAAACAAACTAGCAATTGAATTAGGTAAAGCGTAAAATATGGCAGCGAGATGCACAGCGGCGTTTTGATGACTTCTTCAAAGTAATATAATGATCTTCGATAATTGTTTGTTTGGCGCCGACTCAAAATTGGTTACTCACATTAGTTTAGGAGCTCAATTATCATTAAGACTAAGGAGCTTTATTTTATTTTTTGCTTTTCAGTTGGTTTTTTCGTCGGTTTAATTTTTTGTTGAAAAGTTTTTTGTGTATTATATAATGAATCGAATTTTCTTTGTTGTTTCAAATTTCATGTTTAATGGAATTAACTCGTTCTCTGCTATTATAATCTAAACTGTTGAATTCAATTTGATGGAGTATATAAACTAATTCTGTGTGTATTGTTTTTAGATACATGTTGTAAACATTCTTTTTATTATACTAAACCTTTCGTTCAACTTTCATCCATTTTATATCTCCAAATTTCTTACTTTGTTGAGCTAGACTGTGTTGTTAGTTTTCAACTGGAACGATTTTAGAAAAACCTCATTTTTAATACACTTACTCAGAAAACCAGATGTTCCGAGTTATAATCGCAAAACGCAAAAGTAATTTAAAATACCATATGGCCAAAAAAACAGTATATTGGCTTTTTTCAAATTTTGAATAGACCCGGCAGATACTTGATTAAAATCCATAATTAAAGTAAACCAAAAACAATTCACTACGATTTTCACAAAAAAATTGTTTACAAAACCCACGACACGTGTTTCGCTATACTATAGCTTTTACAAGTGGATATAAACTAAATTACAATTAGTGGGGTTTTATATAAATAATGGAAGCAGTTAGTCAGTTGGATATTAGGTAATTAAGTGATTATGGAACGAAATATTATTCAATTTCTAGTAAACAGATTTAAAAGGGGCGTATTAGGTACTCGCAGTATACAGAGTGGCCACTTTTTTAATGGGATTGTATTGGTAACTTTTAAACCATAAGAGTTAGAAGGTCGGTCAAATGGAGAAAAAGTTGCATTCATAGAAGCATTGTCAAGCAGTTCAAACAAATCGAGATTATCAGGGCCGCTTATTGAGATATCATAAGAAAAGTAAATTCTGTCATTTTGATTTTTCTTTTTTTCCCACTTTATTTCGAATATTATCAAAAAATGTCACGGAAAGTTTTTCATTCGACAGTGAATTATCCTCAATTTGACATAATCAGATTTCGTATCCAACGTTTCGTACGCTCTGGGCCACCCTCAACCTCATTTTTTTCAATACGGACCTGCATATTTTATGACACTTTTCGAATAACTTTTAACGTTGAATTCAACGATATATCATACAATGTCATTCAAAGTTGATTTTCAGGTGATTTTGACCCTTATCCAAATTTCTTTGGGTCGGATCTGTATTACATTTAGGTACCTTTAGTTTAATACATTTCGATAAGAAAATCAACTTACTCATCTTCAACTGAATGGAACGTAACAGAATCAACGCAAGAAACAAGTAATAATTATTTACAAATTTCAAGAGGTGAAAAACCTAATACATAATAATTAAACGAAACTATCAAATGATTATTCGAAAGTAAATGATGAACATTAATGAAGTAAGTGTTCGAAATGTCCACCATTTTGTAAAATGCACTTTGCGGTTCTGGAACCCATACTTCTTATACATTTGCTTATTTCGTCTCCTTGAATACCTTCCAATACATTCTCAATCTTCTCGCGAGGAATCATTATTGTTGGATTTGTCATTTGTTCCGTTGAAACAAATTACAGAATCGAACTTTATTTTGAGATCATTACGATATAATTTTTGCAAGGCTTGGTATTCGAATTTAAAATCATTGTATTCGCGTCTCTTGACTATTTTATTAACACCAGTTTTTGATAAATTGCATTCACTGGCCACAGTTCTCGATTTTTTTTCTGGGTTCAATTGAATTTGGGTCAGAACATTGATATCGTTGATAGACTTGTTTTTTCTTACATACACACAACTCTAGGTTTATTGAATGTATTATTTTAAAGTAGTAGGCCGTGGATAAAAAAGAACATAACAAGAAATGTCATATTATTTGTCACTTCGTTTATTATTGTGTCACAAGAACTTGTCATTAAATACTTTTCTGAGTGATTTCAATTTAACTTATTCGATATGGTAAGATACACAAATGAAGAGAAGAGAGATATGTACGAAGTGTACATAGAACTAGATAGAAATTCGTTCAAAGCACAACAAAGGTATGGTGAATAATATCCTGAAAGAACAACACCAACTATTAAAATGTTTCGACGTTTATCTACAACGTTACTTGCACATAATTCATTCATCAAACCTAGAGGTCCTTATGTACGACGAAACGAGCCTATCAATGTTCTGGCCCAAATTCGAATGAATCCAGGAATAGGATCGAGAACTATGGCCAGTGAATGCAATTTATCAAAAAGTGCTGTTAATAAAATACTCAAGAGACACGGATACCATGACTATAAATACCAAGCCGTGCGAAAACTATATCGCAATGATCCTGAGAGAAGGTTGCAATTCTGTAATTGGTTTCAACGGAAGGTGCGGAATAACAACAATTTTGCGCACAATATTGTAACGTAAATAAACTTAACTTGGTTTAAATAATTTATTTCACACTGAATCTACAACTTAATTTATATTACTACGCCACTGTATAGCTCGATGGTATGGGCTCGTTCAGACTGTTGACTCCCTCTTGAGGGCGGTCTATTTATCTCCGATACAGCATTCTCGATGTTTCGAATTCTTCCAGTTGGCGACGGCATGTTCCAATTGTTTCCAATATTGACCGTTGCATTACGCGGAAGAGTGACTGGATGTTTCTCGAATATCTCCGGGATGATCTCATCGCTGTCGATGGAACGCATGAGGGACAGGTCCGGCCTAGGTTCGTTACATTGCCCCTTCTTAAAGACATTTCGTCCCGAAATTTCATCCTTGAGTGTGACGATATCTGCATGACTCCCCATATCTGCACCGTGAAGTTCGATGGAAGTAACACTCCACGGTCTTCATGATCGGTCGTGGAAGAGGGTTACAGCAAACCAAAATCTTGACGCCGCTGGATCTGAATATCGCCTCCAGCATACTTCTTATGACTCTCCAGTCCAACCCATCAATACCACAGGATAATTTTGGAATTGCTAGATCCGCCAGATTCTGGTCCACCATAGTATCTCTTAGTTTGGTGAGGCTCTTCCAGACATCTTCATAGGACGGTTTATCTTGGGAATGCCTCTGGTAACTAGGTAGTAGATGTTTCTCTGGCCTTTCTTCAACTGTAGCACCCACCAACTTCTGGATTCTGCTCCCGCAGTGTTTGGAGTTGACCAAATTTCTTGAGAACACTACGGCGATGCCCTGGACATTCGAAGATCTTCTGCCACACAGTGCGCTAGTGCGTAGTCAGCAGGCACCTCGAAAAGGTCTCGTGACTCCTCTCTAGTAACCCATGTAGAACTTTCTGCCCGTTTGAATACAAGGACATAAACTTCTCGAACGTCATATCATCCTCCGGTGGCTTGAGGGTGCGCACTTGGTCATGGTTTCCAGCGTAGGCCAACCTGTTGAAATGGACGACCCTTGGTTTCCTCGGGTGGCTTATGGATTCGGTACACAAGGTCGTTTATCCTTTTCATGATTTTATACGGGCCTTCCCACGAGTTCCGCAACTTTGGTGATAGTCCACGACGACGTTTGGGGTTGTACAGCCAAACCAGGTCATCAACCTTAAATCCTCCAGCGTCGGCCTTGATGTCATAGGTCTTCATTTTATCGCTGGCACTCTGGATGTTCAACCGACTCGTTCGTGGATGTCGTCCATTCTCTGCCGAAGTTTGCTGACGTAGTCCTCTCCGCAGTGTCTTGTCCTGGCGGTATCCCAAACTTCAGGTCACAAGGCAGTCGCAGTTCTCGGCCCATTATAATACTAGCAGGAGTTTGACCGGTTGACTCGTGTACTGCGGATCGATAGGCCATCAGGAACAAATGAAGATACTGGTCCCAGTCTCTTTGATGGTCAGAGACAACCTTGGACAAGTGGCGGTTGATCGCCCCTGTTCATCCGTTCCACCATTCCATCAGACTGCGGATGTAGGGCCGTGGTTCTTGTCTTGCGGATGTTCAGCAGTAGACATATTTCTTGGAAAAGGTTGGATTGGGAAATTTCTGCCTTGATCCGAGTGCAGCTCCATTGGAATACCGAATCGACATATCCATTCTTTCACCAAGACGTCGGCGACGGTGATGGCTTCCTGGTTGGGCAGGGCATAGGCTTCCGCCCACTTACTGAAGTAGTCCATTGCCACAAGGATGTATTTATTCCCGTGGTCGGATACGGAAACGGGCCGGCGATGTCAATGGCGATTCTCTCGAACGGGCTGCCTACGTTGTACTGACGCATCGGGCCTTGGGTCGTATTCGAGGTCCATTGCTAGCAGCGCATACAGCGCACTTTCTTGCACCAGTCCTGGACGTCAGCTTGACAATTGGCCCAGTAAAACCGTTGCCTCACTTTCTGCAGGGTCTTCGTCACTCCCAGATGTCCTCCAGCGACTCCATCATGGATTTCCCGCAGCACTTCCTCTTCTGTTCCTGGGAACAATTATTTGGCGTCTGTCTTCCCCACCAATATCGGCCTCCAACACACGTTTCAGGATCCCATTGTCCAGAATAAGAGAGTTCCATTGTGCCCAATAGGACTTAACAGCCGGCGAGTAACCTGCGACTTCCTGCCATGATGGTCTTCGATTGCCCTTCTTCCAGCTGACGACTAAGCCAAGGTCGGGGTCTTTCTCTTGGTCTTTCTGGATCTTGCTGTCATTCCAGTTGTCATCCATTGCCGCGGTTCTACAAAGTGTTGCTTCTTTCTCTTCTGCTCGTCGGCAATGTGAGCAATCATCTGGACATGGTCTTCACGACAAGGCATCTGCATTCTTATGGCTAGTTCCGGCTCGATGTTCGATCTCGAAATCGAATTCTTGGAGTCTCTCGATCCAACGTGCTACTTGTCCCTCAGGATTTTTGAACTGTAAGAGCCATTTGAGAGCTGCATGGTCAGTTCTCAACAGGAATCTTCTTCCATACACGTACTTGTAGAAATGCTCCACTCCTTTACAACAGCTAACAGCTCTCGCCTGGTGACACAGTAATTGCGCTCTGGTTTGCTAAGCGTCTGCTGAAATAACCAATGACCTTCTCCTGTCCCTCCTGGATCTGAGATAGGACAGCTCCAAGTCCCACGTTGCTGGCTGTCCGTATCCAAAATGAATTTCCCTTTGGGTAGGGATAGCTCAGTATAGGTGCGTTGATCAAAGCTCTTTCAGCTTCCGGAATGAATCTTGACATTCTTCGGACCACTGGAACTTTGTTTGGCCTTCCGTGAGCCTGGTCAGTGGTTTAGCGATGTTGGAATCCCAGCACATATCGACGATAGTATGTGCATAAACCAGGGAACTTCGAAGTTGGTGAATGTCTTTGGGATGGGCCAATCCTTAACAGCTTTGATCTTCTGGTCATCCTGCTACTCCTTCCCAGAGACAACGTGGCGAGGTATCGTACTTCTTTGGAACAGATGGCATTTCTTAGGGCTCAGCTTCAACGAGTTCCTCAGTCGCAGGAATACTTCCTCCAAGTTTTCACGTGGTCCTCGAACGATCTGCCGACCACAATTATGTCGTCGAGATACACTAGACACGTGTTCCATGAGAGTCCCTTCAGCACTGTCTCCATCAATCTTCGAATGTGGCGGGAGCATTACAGGCCGAATGGCATAACGGTGAACTGCCACAATCCTGACCGATGGTAAAGCAGTCTTTCTCGATCTTCCTGAGCGAGTTCTCTTGCCAGTATCCACTCTTCAGATCAAGGGTCGAGAAAATCGTGGAACCAGCCAACGTGTCTAGGGTGTCATCTATTCTCGGGAGAGGGTAACTGTCCTTCTTCGTGACATTATTAAGTTGGCGATAGTCTACACAAAAGCGTGTCGATCCATCCTTTTTTTTCACCAGTACGACTGGAGAGGACCAGGGACTGTCAGATGGTTCGATAACTCCTTCTTTCCCATATCGCTGACTATTTTGTCAGCCTCTGCCTTCTTGGCAAGAGGAAGTCTTCTTGCTGATTGCCGGATCGGTCGGGCACCCCCCGTATCAATCTTGTGCTGGACCACATTAGTTCGACCCCCTTTTCCTTGTCCGGTATCGAAGATGTCTTGGTACTTTTGACTAAATCTCTTAGTTTGGGCTGTTGAGCTGGTTTTATGTCTTTGGAAGAGATGGCAACTAATTTTTCTAGTTCTGTGGGCAAGTTGTTGGGTTGGCTAATCGTACCTCGTACGCCCCGGATCACAGATGAAACTGACGAGCAGTGCCCTAAAATTGTTCCTTTCTTTAAGGTCACTGGAAAGTAATTGACATTCATGACCCTTACCGGCACAAATTTTTCAGCACGTAACAGGGTTTTCCCTAGGGTCCAATTTTCTCATCATGAAGTTTGGGCTCGAACATCACCACGTCTCCACTGCTCGCACTCCCGTCCAGGCGAGCCTCCAGAATGGTTTCAGCCCTCTCAGGTACGCTTACATCTTCAGCCAACAGCACACGGATCAACTCTTCACTTCTCCCATGAAGTACCAGCTCTTCTCCGTTGACACGTAGGACGCCGTCTTTGAAATCCAATTCAAACCCTCTGGAATTCATGATGTCCATTCCGATGATTGCATCGTCTTCGATGTCCGCTACAAGTGCCTGATGTTTCACTTTAGTGCTGCCCAAAATTATTTCAATCGGTAGCTCGCCATATACGTAGCTGGCTCCCTGTTGCTGTGCGTAGCTTCCAAGTTGTCGGTTCAATTCGTTCCGGTGTTCTGGCAAAGGAAGGTCCGAGAATTGTCCTAGTCGCACCTGTATCTAGCAGCATCGTGCAAGGCGCGATATTGATGAGACCGACTACGAAAACACCCCTGTTCTGCCGCTGCAGGATAGCGACACACGCGTCGTTAACCAAGGCCTGCTGGACACAGGCCGACGATTGCCCTTCTCGTCGACCTTCTTTAGTTTTCCTGCTGGAGTGTGTTTTGAATTTGGACATTTGCTACGCACATGTCCAATTTTGCCAAAATTCCAGCATCTTATCTGTCTCTTCTCAGGGAACACTTCCTTAATCACTTTCCTTATGGCAGCTTCCAAATTAGCAGGCTCCTGTGAGTCTTCCTCAATCATTCGGACTTTACTCTGGCTTTTGCAAGATTGTTTCGCTGCCTCGAATTCCAAAGCGCGTGCCAGTGCGTCTACGAGATGTGTTGGACGGGCTAGTGTCAACGCTTGTCTGGTTTCTTGGTCACGGAGTCCATCCAGGAATGCTTGAACCGCTAGTCGCTCCATTACATTTTCTGGTGTGGCTGGATATGCGAGACGAACCAAGCGTGCAATGTCAGTTTCGAATTCTTGTAAGGATTCGCCCGATTTCTGGCAGCGATTTTTCAGTTGGGAGTGGTATACGTGTTCCAAATGGGCCTGGCCATATCGTAATTCTAGATGTTTAATCAGCTGATCATAGTCCTCCTGTTCTTGGGCGGTGAGAGTTTGTAGAATATTCGTCGCTTCTCCACGTAATGCAAGTGTTAGTGCTACAGCTCTTTCCCCTGCATTCCATCCATTTGCTTTGGCCGCTGCTTCAAACTGTCGGCGGTAATTTTCCCATGGAGTTTTTCCGTCGAATTGAGGCGGCTTCATGGAAAGCTTCCCTATTTCAGAAATGACCTTGACATCTTTTATACCCTCTTGAACTTTATCCAAGTTCAAACTCAAGTCCAGCATTGCATTTTCGTTAACCATCTCTGTGGAGGGCGCACTATTAATTCGTTTTTCCAGCTTACTGATCGTTTCCTTCATTTTATCTACCTCCGTGTTCATTTGCTCCCTAATTTTATCTATCTCTGTCTCAACGGTTCCCATTCTTTCTTCTAGAAAATTAGCCACACCACACAATTCTTTTTTTAGGCCTTCTGTGTTTTCCAGGAACTTCTCTTCCAGGCTTCTTGCATTTTCTCGAAGCTTCTCTTCCAGATTTCTAGAAAGCTTCTCTTCCAGATTTATAGAATTTTCTTGAAGCTTCTCTTCCAGATTTCTAGAATTTTCTTCAAGCTTCTCTTCCAGATTTCTAGAAAGCTTCTCTTCCAGATTTATAGAATTTTCCTGAAGTTTCTCTTCCAGATTTCTAGAATTTTGTTGCAGTTCTTCTTTCACGGATTTAGTAGTTTCTTCGAGTTTATTCATTACCAAACTTAAATCACCTCCGGGAATTTCGAATAAAATGTTTCGGGTCCTCACCTTCTTGTATAAGTCCTTCTGCAAGCTTTCCTGGAGTACTTGCTTTTTACCTGTTGTTTCCAGTTCCCTTTCCTCCAATTCCTGTTTCAATTCCGCTACCTTCAAATCCGCAAGGCGCACTTTTCTTGAACACATTTTGTCTTTGACGAGGTATCAGTCTGTTTTACACGAAAAGTTATCAGTTTGTTAAAAATTCACTTCGCGAATTCTTTTCCACGGGCCACCAGTCTATTGTCTGTTTCACGCGAAGAGTGTATCAGTTTATATTCCCACGCACAATTGTCCACTTCGCGAAAACCGGGCCACTGTCTATTTTCTGTTTCACGCGAACAGCGTATCAGTTTATATTCCACGCACAATTGTCCACTTCGAAAACCGGGCCACTGTCTATTTTGGGCGTACAGAAAGGTCTATCAATTTATTTTTCTGACTATCCACTCCACGATCACTTGTTTATTTTCAAAATCTCACTTCCGACACCAATTGTAACGTAAATAAACTTAACTTGGTTTAAATAATTTATTTCACACTGAATCTACAACTTAATTTATATTACTACGCCACTGTATAGCTCGATGGTATGGGCTCGTTCAGACTGTTGACTCCCTCTTGAGGGCGGTCTATTTATCTCCGATACAGCATTCTCGATGTTTCGAATTCTTCCAGTTGGCGACGGCATGTTCCAATTGTTTCCAATATTGACCGTTGCATTACGCGGAAGAGTGACTGGATGTTTCTCGAATATCTCCGGGGATGATCTCATCGCTGTCGATGGCAACGCATGAGGCGACAGGTCCGGCCTAGGTTCGTTACAATATCATTTGGGGAGACGAAACGACATTCACAAATTCTGGCATGTTCAATCGAAGGAACAAATATTTTTATGCCAAAGAAAATCCTCACTTAATTCATGAAGTTAGACATCAATATCGTTTTTCTTTGAACATATGGTGCGGTTTGTTGAATAATAATTTACTGGGACCCTATTTCATTGACGGCAACCTAACCGGAGCAAAATATGTAGAAATTATAGAAGAAATGTTGGATGATCTTCCTATACGGTATCGGCGTAATAGTCCATGGTTCCAACAAGACGGATGTGGTCCACACAACTCAAGAATAGTCACAGACTATCTAAATCGAACTTTTCCCGATTCATGGATTGGAACAAGAGGTCCAGTAGCATGGCCTGCCAGATCTCCAGATTTGAATCCGCTGGATTTTTATTTGTGGGGATATCTCAAAAATAAAATTTATGATACTACGAACCCAACAATAGAGATTCTTCGCGAGAAGATTGAGAATGTATTGGAAGGTATTCAAGGAGACGAAATAAGCAAATGTATAAGAAGTATGGATTCCATAACCGCAAAGTGCATTTTAAAAAATGCTGGACATTTCGAACACTTACTTCATTAATGTTCATCATTTACTTTCGAATAATCATTTGATTTTTCTTTCCTTGAATGATAGTTTCGTTTTTCACCTCTTGAAATTTGTAAATAATTATTACTTGTTTCTTGCTTTGATTCTGTTACGTTCCATTCAGTTGAAGATGAGTAAGTTGATTTTCTTATCGAAATGTATTGCATGTTGTTAATTAAACTAAAGGTACCTAAATGTAATACAGATCCGACTCGAAGAAATTTGGATAAAGGTCAAAATCACCTGAAAATCAACTTTGAATGACATTGTATGATATATCGTTGAATTCAGCGTTGAAAGTTATTTCAAAAAGTGTCATAAAATATGCAGGTCCGTATTGAAAAAAATTAGGTTGAGGGTGGCCCAGAGCGTACGAAACGTTAGATACGAAATCTGATTATGTCAAATTGAGGATAATTCACTGTCGAATAAAAAACTCCTGTGACATTTTTTGATAATATTCGAAATAAAGTGGGAAAAAAAGAAAAATCAAAATGATAGAATTTACTTTTCTTATGATATCTCAATAACCGGCCCTGATAATCTCAATTTGTTTGAACTGTTTGACAATGCTTCTATGAATGCAACTTTTTCTCCATTTGACCGACCTTCTAACTCTTATGGTTTAAAAGTTACCAATACAATCCCATTAAAAAAGTGGCCACTCTGTATGTATCAATCAACAGATGCCCTTGCACTTAATGTTCTTGAATTTTTTATCACGGAGACTGATACATTTACATAATTTTTCACAAATATATAAATCTTGACGATGATTATTTGACTGAGAAGACTTAATCAAGATACGTGTGTCTCGTTCGCTGTTATACATTTTTGTATTCATTTGTAACTTGTAGTCAGTCATATTATATTCCTCCTCGTTATACATGTGACCAGTCTGTGATTTCTCATGAATTCTAGCTATTCTAAAGTCACATGTTGAAAAAAAAAATATAATCAATGTATTCATGCACATGCACAGTGGTCCAAAATAACGAAAAAAGCGGAACTAATTCAATTTTGGTGAAGTTTTCGTATACGCTCCCAACAAAAGACCAAGTAACCTTTCCTCAGAATTGCAGGTAATCATTGCGAAACTTTTGCGATCTACAGTCCCTCAAATACGACCATTATATCGTGTACGTTTATGGGCGTCATACATGTAATTTTTCTTCCGAGTTCGATTAGCTCCAGAAAGAACATCTTGTGAATAATTCCTGTAAAACTCGAGTGAAAAGTCAATCAAGGTATGTAGTTTTTATTTCATGTTTGATGAGATAAATTGGTCGATTATTTACTCAGTTATTAATAGTAATTTTCTGTGCTGTTGTTAGGATGAACGTGCGTACATTTTCAACTTTCGTTAGACTTACAAAAAATTCCCCACGAGTCCCCGCTCTGAAAAATATCTAATGGATAGCCTGAAGTCTCTATAAAACATATAAAAAATTTGCTGGCTCATACTTCCACTTTTTTTAAATATTTAATTAATTGTGAGCCTCTGCAAGAGTGTATCAGAAATGCATCAAATATATTTTGACTCACAATGAATTAACACCTCATTATTTTGTGAAAAAATCGAATTTTTTTGCTAGAATGTGACTGTCTATATTATAAACAATATTTCAAAAAGATTTTCGGTACTGATTTTGCTAATTAAAGTGAAACATTGAAAAAGTCATTATTTAAAACATTTGATCTAATACCAAAGATACCACCTTTGAAACCAACCCCTTTGCGACAAATTTTTCTATGGTTCTCGTGAGCTTTGAAAACAAGTTAGCAAAAAAGGCTTGAATCTGATTTTATTGTTCAACCACCCCTTCTAAATACCACCCCTGTGTGACACTTTTCTTTTATATTTTTCCTATGATTCTCGTCAGCCTAAGAAACAATTCCGCGCGCGAAAAAAACGTTCGAATATGTTTTTTTTTCGAAAATCACACCTTTGTGACAAGTTTTTTAAATATTTTTCTCATGATTATCGTCAGTCTTAGAAGCAATTCCGCGACAAAGGCGCGAATCTCATTTTTTCTTCGAACCACCCCTACTAAAAACCACCCCTTTGTGACAAGATTTTTTAATATTTTTCCCATGATTCTCGCCAGCCTTAAAAGCAATTCCGGAAAAAAAGAGACTTCAATCTGATTTTTTTTGTCCAACCACCCCTTTTAAAAATCACCCCTTGTGACAACTTTTTTTTTAATTTTTACCATGATTCTCGTCAGCCTTCAGAGCAATTCTGCGAAAAAAAAGACTCAAAACTGGTTTTTTTCCAACCATCCCCTCCTACAAACTACCCTTTTGTGACATTTTTTTTTCATATTTTTTTTCATGAATTTTGACACCCAAAGAGGCGATTGAGCAAAAAAAAATTAGTTCCGTTTTTTTCGTCATGGGGACCACTGTGACATGGTGGATACAAAAAGCACAATAATTAATTCTCGTCAACTTTTCGTATCAAATACCCCTATGTACGGTTATGAATAAACATGTTCACATATTCTGCGATTTGAAGTTGCGACATTAAAACGAATGAAAGTCCCTGTGTTAAAGCAGACAACAACTTAAATGGTGTTTGCTGAAACATTTACCAAATGTCAAGCGATGACCTTTTTCAGCACCCCACGAAAATTAAAGTAGGCGTTATTCATGCCTGAAATTAAATGAAACTCATAACGGACCTGAATAGTGAAACTTGATATCGATAGACATGGTGGTAAAGGTTAGCTATCATTACAGTTTGTGATTTCATTCTCAGATAGTTCTCGTTGAAGTAACGTTGGTGTATTGATTTTTCTCTTTCAGATATATTTTCGATATACTTTGGCTGTTGTAAATGACTTGAATCTCAAGAGAGACGGTCCCCTGCAAACATATTGGCTGAGTTTGTTACGGTAGCTGATTTTCATATCCAATCAACATTAGATATCAGAGATATAACTTATTGGGTATATTATATTTTGTCTGGATTTTTCCTAGGAATAATTGAAGAAATTGTGGTATTCGGAAAAAAATGCACACCAAAATCATGGATAATAATAATAATAATAATAAGACGTTTATTTGAAGGTGAAGTACATTACACTGAAGAGTGCAAATGCATTACACTGCAGGAGTGATATATAATAAAAAATAAATAAAATAAACGTAGTTAGGTCACGAAAGCATAGCTTGTGTGGATAAAATTAATGAACACTCCTGATAGTTCGGAATAATGTCAATACAATCAAAATTGTAAAGTGGACCATGCTTTTCAATTTTTGGAGTGGGATAATAGACCCAGTACAATATACCAATAGGACAGATCACAAATTTTTTGAAAAAATACCACAATGTCCTGAAATTTGAGAAAAGTGGTTGAATTTTTTTTCAATTTTTTTTTCGAAGTAGTTTTTTTTTAAATTCCCAAAGGAATGTTCTCGTTTGACAACTGCTGAAATCGCGTCAGGATGTGACGTAACAAGTTCAGAACTATGGCCGATCGCCGAGTTGCTAAGCGTAATTCATAGTATTTCTTTACAATGTAAGCAGGCTGAAAAAGTAATGACACTCTGTATCCATAAATATTATTTAAGAATAACTAAATCAAGAACAGCTATCAAATACGAAGTCTTCATTTCATTATAACCCATGCTGACACAAGCTTTGTTTTATTCATAGGATGAAACAGAACGTTTCCACAGAAGTTCCGCAAAATAGTGACACTGGCAACTCAAGTAGATGCCAAATTATTGGACATATGACGTCAAAAGAAGCGGCAATAATGCTGTGTTTGAAGGTCTCACTGAATTTGAGGGTTTTAGAGCATCGATTATTCGAATATTACACAATATCTTCTAGGAAAAACTATACACACATAAAATATTGTATCACTATATTTCAACTTTAGCACATATGACGCAAATTTCCGAGTTTGTGATCTCGCCTATTATGTTTCTATTAAAAAACATTTATCTAAGAATATCTAAATCCTATCACTTTCAACAGTGTGATTGTTCGATAGATGGCGCGGAGGGGCACATCAACTTACAAATTTCAAATAGCATGGGGGGGGGGGGAGTTTCGTCAATATGTTTTTTCACAATATGCATTTAAATTGTCAAGTATAACAAAATTCAAAATGCGTATTGTGAAAAAAGAATTGACAACATTAAATAAATTGAATGAATATTTGAAAAGAAAATTGTATTATCTTTTCGACGATGTGCCCCTTGACCCCATATGCTATTTGAAATTTTAAAGTTGATGTGCCCTCATACGCCATATATCGAGCAATCACGATGTCTTCTATTTCAAAAAGTAGTATCGGTTATATCATTTAAAATAATTTTGGTCCCGTTGTTCTATATCGAACCGTTCAAAAGTTAACAGTGAGAGGGGACAATAAAAAGCCGCACTCGCAATTGTGAAAGAAATAGTTGAAAGAAAAATTGAATTACCTTTTCAACGATGTGCAACTCGACCTCTATGCCTTTCGAAATTTTCAAGTTGATGTGCCCACAGCGCCTTCTGTCGAGTAATTGTAATGTATCTTCTCTCAAAAAGTAGGACCGGTAATACCATTCAATATCATTGAATATCATTCATTGTTTCACATCAAACCGTTCAAAAGTTATCGAGGTAAGGGTACCATTCAGATCCGCACATATACTTGACATTTCAAATGCATATTGTGAAAAAACTTTTGAACGAAATTCGAAAAAAAAACAGGCAATCAAAATTGTAAAAAAGACCATGTTACCTTTTCAATCTTTGGAGTCTGATAATAGCCCCCGTACAATATACCATACTCAACAATAACATGATAATGAAAGCAGGCGCTTTAGGACAACGGTGATTATGTCCATTACCTGTTTAATCTTCAGTAAAACAAATTTAACAACGGAGAATTATTTAAGTTAATCTGGTTATCAAGCAAATATTGTGACTTTTGGCATTTATTGATTTCCCAACTTTCTAGACGGTCAAGTGTACAACCTTTCTATCTCGACCTAGAAATTTTGAAAATAAATGCAAAAAGTCACAATATTTGCTTGATGAGCAGATTACCTGTTAAATTCAACAGGTAATGGACATAATTCCCGTTCTATTGTGTTAACAAGGTCGCTATTCAAGAATTTTTAGAAGCACAAAATCTATACTACGAGAAAAACTATACAAAACAACAACTAATAAAAAGAATAGTAGGTATTGAATAAAACATAACAACGATGTTGTTGATCGAAATGGTCATACTACCCTCTGTTTGGCACCGTATTATTGTGAACTTAATCTAATAGGTTAATTGTGGTCTAAATTGAAACTTAATGTATGGAAACATAATACTTCTCCCAAAAATCCAACAGGAGGGGGTTCTATACAATATTTTGCAACATAATACGACAATAACATTTTTTCCCTGGGCACAGGCCTGTGACGAAGTGAAAAAAAATTGGGGGATATTTAGAGACAAGAAAGTACACGAATATTCCACCAGAGGAGGAGTGCCAAAAGGTGACGTTTTAGGACCGGTTCACCTCTGACATCCCACAAAAACAAAACGTCTTTGCTGATGATTCGGCTATTTTGGCTGTCGGCAAGCCTTTGAATGAAGCAACTTAAAACTTTCAACAGTCAACATGTGAAATCCATGATTATATTAAAAAATGAGGAATCAAGTTGAACGAAACTCAAGCTGTGGTACTCAATAAAAACATAGTACAAACACAGCAGAATATTCAGGTACGAATCAAATGAGTTGGGAATTATATATAGTAAACAATACTGATTGTCGGACAGGAAATCGCAATTGTAGACAAAAAAATAAATTACGTGGGAACAAACAAATGTTAAACCTGTATGAACCTACAACATACAACTTTGGTGGTGTACCAGTAAATGCAATTGTATATAGTGATAGTGTAGTTACATTTTATAGGCATTTGTTTAGTTTAATGTTCCTTGCTAGGTTATTTCTCCTAATTCGAGTGATCGTAACTGAAATAAAAACGGGTGGATCGCACTTATTCCTTGATTTAAAATTAAAATTGTTTACTGTTTTTTGGAATCAATTTTTTGTAGAGTTTCCATTGAATTAAACGAAATTACGATCTCATTCCATTCCACTCGTTGCAGTCAAATCCTCTGCTATACAAAACGGAAGAATGACACGACACGTTAATTGGATGCCATAGATGCGACGGTGGAAGTAGCTTTTTATAATTTTCAAATTACTAACTAAATCGATGAGGATAATGTTAAACAGGGGCCTCCGGGATCAAATCACTCAGCAGTTCTTAGAGAGTAATTTTGAATTACAATTTGCATAATGACGGGCCTCCCTTTCTTTAACTAGATGTATTTAAGACTACACAACACACATCAAATTAGGGAGAGATTTAACTGAATGGGAACTTTAACTTTTTTCCTTCTCCTAAAACAGTCTAGTTAAGGCTAATTCCATGATTTATCTCAAGCATAATACCAGTGACCCCGTGGTTCCGCTTGTGTTTCTATTTTTTCTTTTTTACTGATTGACCTCTTCAAATCGTATTGCATTGTTACAAATCTCTTACTAATGTTTTGGTAGATGCGCGTACATTTTGTATCGGTAATCATAAAAATTGGTACTTCTCCGGCTATTCAATCCTCTTGTTACCAGTCTTCTACAAGCTGTATATTATTTGGTGAATGCGCGCATTCGCCAATTCCTTTACCTATTTCTATACATGGTGTCCCAGAAATTATTGCATTCCTTGAGGAGGTATGTAAAACACACCAGTTAAAACAAAAGTTTTTTCTACAGTCAACCGTTTTTCACACTTAATATGATTAAATATTATTATAAGTGTAGTATATAACATAGTTCAAGTATGAAAAAACAATATAATATTAATGGTGATAATATAATATCATACATATCGAATATACAGTGCGCGTCAAAATTATAGAACAAATTCGATATTTCGCAAGCCATGTACTTTTGACAAAAATCCTAAAATAGGTCGATTTTTATTTCAAAATGCCGATTTTTTTATGTATATTCTAAAAAGGTTATGTCACTGGTTTTGACATGGTGACGTAATCGGTAATTTTTTTAAATTGAAATAGATGTCTTGTGATACCTCATCTGAAAGGCCTTTCAATACTGCATATTTTTTACAGGGTGAACAAAAATTAATATTTTATTAATAACTTCCGGACTAATTCTGTTCATTTCGATCCTAATTCGATTTTTCAACTCTTGTAGATTTTGCGGCCTATCTACATAGACCTCTTGGGGGCCACTCTATCGGTCCGCGTCTACCAATCCACCTCCTAGGAAAACAGTTATTCAAAAACTCGCGAACATCACGTGCATAGTGCGGGGGTGCACCATCTTGTTGCAACCAAATACTTTCATTTGGTGAGTTAGGATTGTTGGCGTTTGGAAAAATATCGGCAAGGCTAGGTATGAGTCATTTCTTAAAAATTCCAAGTAACGCTCCCCTGTGAGATTTCCTTAAAAAAAATACGGGCCAATAATCCTGTCGTTTATTATCCCTGCCCAAACATTGACTTTCTGAGGGTATTGAGTATGCCCGTCCATCATCCAGTGAGGATTATCCCTACTCCAATATCTGCAATTCTGACGATTTACTGAACCATTTAGGCAAAACGTAGCCTCATCGGAAAACAGAATTTGTTTTATAAAACGTGGATTGCGGTTACACAAATCCTGCATTATTTCACAGAACTCCACACGGCGATCTGGATCATCATCATTGAGTTGTTGATGTAGCTGTACTTTGTATGGATGGTACTTTTCTGCTTTTAGAATACGTAATACAGAACTTTGGGATATGTCAAGGTCTGCTGCAATTTGTCGTGAAGTATTGTGAGGATTATTCTCTACACCCAATAGGACATCAAGTTTCACGTTTTCTTCTATTTTAGGACGTCCAGCATTCGGAATATGTTTGGCATGACCAGTTTCTCTAAATTTTTTCTCAATCTTACTGACTGTTGAACGACTGATAGGTCTATTTGGATACTTCGCATTGAACAAGTCGCATACCTCTTGCTGAGTTCTGGTTCTATCTCCGCATCCAATGAAAATTAAAATTTCTATGCAATGGATTTCACTTGAAGTAGCAATAGTTCACTTTTAGAACCTTTTCACTTAGAATTTGTGAAGAATATTTGTTGATATTTCAACTGACATTTATTTGACACTAACTTGCCTATAATGGCATTAATTTGTGATTTGTGAATAATCTGAAATTTGTCACACATATCAAGGACCGATGACAATACAAGAATTTCATAATCATAATGTAATAATAATAAAAATATATTTTTCCAAACGCCAACAATCCTGACTCACCAAATGAAAGTATTTGGTTGCAACAAGATGGTGCACCCCCCCACTATGCACGTGATGTTCGCGAGTTTTTGAATAACTGTTTTCCTAGGAGGTGGATTGGTAGACGCGGACCGATAGAGTGGCCCCCAAGATCTCCAGATCTTACGCCCCTGGATTTTTTCTTGTGGGGTTATTTGAAATCGAAGGTCTATATAGATAGGCCGCAAAATCTACAAGAGTTGAAAAATCGAATTAGGATCGAAATTAACAGAATTACTCCGGAAGTTATTCGCAATGTGCAAGAGGAATGTGTCCGTAGATTTGCTTATTGTCAAGAGACTGGTGGATGGCATTTCGAACATCTCATTTAACTGTTCTATTTTGTTGGATATAAAGTTATTAAAATATTAATTTTTGTTCACCCTGTGAAAAAAATATCTAATTAATTATTATCATTGAATGCAGTATTGAAAGGCCTTTCAGATGAGGTATCACAAGACATCTATTCCAATTTTAAAAAAAATACCGATTACGTCACCATGTCAAAACCAGTGACATAACCTCTTTAGAATACATAAAAAAATCGGCATTTTAAAATAAAAATCGATGTATTTCAGGATTTTTGTCAAAAGTACATGGCTTGCGAAATATCGAATTTGTTCCATAATTTTGACGCTCACTGTATAAAGACACATATTTATAATATATCCATTCTTAGTTGCATATTCCACTTTGTTCTCTTTGATCTCCATAGAACCATCAAGATCCCATTAGCGACTTGAGGAACAGTAATTAGTATAAAATAACCCAATAAGTAACACCAGATATAAATTGTAAGAAAATGTTACAATTTATTTAGTGAAGTTAATAATGAATGAATATACACTGTGTCCGTAAAGTATGGAACAAAGGTCATTTTAAGAAATAATCCTGAAACACGTCGATTTTTGATGTTAATTTACCGTATTTTAAAATAATAATCTAATATACAGGGTGAATTACGTTCGAGTAATGACGTCACCGTCATTTTTTTTAAATGGAACACCCCCATTTTGTCTCAATGTTCGGATTACTCTAGCTGAGCTGATTCCAAAAATGTATCACATGTTGATTCCAATTGGTACAGGGTGGACAAAAATACAATAGTTTTGTGTGTGCTCATAAAGTAACGCGTAACATTCTTTATTAGGTATATTAACAATATTATCAAAAATACTTATTGTCTAGCGGCAATTGGTTTAAATGTAACACCCCGTAGTTTGCTACATGTTTAGAGTAATAAAAATGAGCTGTTTCCAAACATGTTTGGTACTTGTGGTCTAGCAGACAGAATATGACAAAAAATATTTATCTATTCATAAAAAACATAGTCGTCTACTTTTTTGGGAAATGTCATTATTTGTTTAGTAATTTATTGATGTTCAGTGACAGTTTAGTACTACAATATTTTTGGTATTCGTGAATATTCGAATGATTGCTTAGATTTAATTGGAAGTAGAAATGGAGTTAAGTGTAAAACAAAGAATTGAAATACTTATGATGATTGGGTATGGAGACAGATCGCGAACTCAGATGGAAGTGTGCAATTTGTTTAATGATAAATATCCAGAAAGACCTATAACGCGTTCAACAGTCAGTAAGATTGAAACGAAATTTCGAGAAATTGGTAATGTTGAAAATGTACGCAAATCAGGTCGTCCCCCTGCAAATGCTGATACAGCATTAGATGTTTTACTGAGTTTTGAAGAAGATGCGCACACTTCTGTTCGTAAAGTTAGTCGCTATATTGGTGTTAGCAAAACAACGGTACACAAACTATTGAAGCTTGAAAAATGGCATCCTTATAAAATCAAACTTGTGCAAGTATTAAACGAAGATGATCCCGATAGAAGACTCCAATTTTGCGAAGAAATGATGGATAAATGTCACCGAGACCCTCTCTTGATACAAAACATTATTTTTTCTGATGAGTCCACTTTCATGTTAAATGGTGAGGTTAACCGTCAGAATTGTAGATACTGGGCAGAAGAAAACCCCCACTGGATGCGCGAGCATCATACACAATACCCTCAAAAGGTAAATGTATGGGCTGGAATTGTACGAAATCGAATCATCGGACCCTACTTTTTCGAAGGTAATTTAAACGGGGCAACGTACCTTGAGTTTTTAAGGGGGTATCTCGTACCTACTTTACGTAATTTGTTTCCCAGCAGACGTAATCCTGGAGGTTTTGATGAAAGTTTATGGTTTCAACAGGATGGTGCACCTCCACATTATGCTGTAGATGTTAGAAGGTACCTAGATGAAATTTTTCCGAACAGGTGGATTGGTAGACGTGGACCCACTGAATGGCCAGCGAGGTCACCAGATTTAAATCCTTTGGATTATTTTCTGTGGGGCCATCTGAAGAATGTTATTTATAAAACGAAACCAGCAAATATTGCAGATGTACAAGAGAAAATTCGAACAGAAATAAACAATATTACGCAAGAAACCATACACAAGGTTCAACAAGAATTTGTACACCGTTTGGGTTACTGTCAAATACAGCAAGGGCTGCAGTTCGAACATTTATAAAGTCATGTATTCCAGCATATTCTGTCCGCTAGACAATTTTTGATAATATTGTTAATTTACCTAATAAAGAATGTTACGCGTTACTTTATGAGCACACACAAAACTATTGTATTTTTGTCCACCCTGTACCAACTGGAATCAACATGTGATACATTTTTGGAATCAGCTCAGCTAGAGTAATCCGAAAATTGAGACAAAATGGGGGTGTTCCATTTAAAAAAAATGACGGTGACGTCATTACTCGAACGTAATTCACCCTGTATATTAGATTATTATTTTAAAATAAGGTAAATTAACATAAAAAATCGACGTGTTTCAGGATTATTTCTTAAAATGACCTGTTTAGCTAAAAATGAATTTTTTCCATACTTCACGGACACAGTGTATAATAGAAATCTAAACAATTAGGTCAAAGTGAACATAATGAGAACTGGATTAACCCATTCGTGAATGAGGTTTCGTTTCCTCATCCTCCAAGGAACATTTTAAAATAATTCACCTACTCGCTGAACACATCCAGTGAGTGTAGGGACTGGTTTTTCTGGAGTGGCTCTGATACAATATTCGTAATCCCAGATGACTCCAATACCACTGGGAGCAAATATGCGCGTTTCTATGCTCACTAAGCGTATGAACCCTAAGTAAGGTTATTATTGCATTTGTACACATTTCCACGAATTTAATATGTATTTCATGCCTTTCTCGAACGGTAACTAATTGAATAGACGATTTATAAAAGGGTGTTGTGCAAGAATACTCCTTTGAGTTCAATCTACAGACATGGCTTTGAAAACTATTATTCACGAAACGAATGCCAATATAATTTGTTTGAATTCAATAGCGGGTGAGCATTCTACTGACAACAATGTTTTTGTCGATGTATCTTTCAACATAAATGAAAATGAATTTTAGTGCAGTTGATTGATAGGTTGTTTTTATAAACAGTTTCTACCAACAGCTGATGGCAATTAACAAGAGATGGCACGAAATTAGAACAGGCGCCAATTTGATTGCATTGCAGAGGTGCGTTCGATTCTAGACTCCAAGAGTAGAGTAAAGTATTTGAAGGTTTCTTAAATTTACTCTGGAGTTAAGTACTATTCATGTTTTATTCGAACGGTGCGGAATTTATTCGGAGTTGTTTACAAAGTCCGAGTGACAGAAGGTTCTGATATCGGAAATATAGGTTATGTTATTGTTTGTTAAAAAAACGAAAAATGGCAAGAACAATGAAAGTTGATGAAAACAGGAGAAAAATATTTTTGACAATAGCAGATAACTTTTCTAGAATCTTGTTCACCAATTGTAAATAAAATGTTAGTATTTATACTAGGGAATGACAATGGTAGATTCGAAGGTCATGTGATGGTTTCGAAGCAGCTTTGTTAAAAATAGGTCGTAGGTTAAGAATTCGAGTGGGACAGTATGAACTTGGTAGACCATATGTTTCTCCAAGATTACAACTATTATCAGTGAACAGTATTAAACACATACACATAAATAATCTCAATCTTGGGTTGGATGTGAGAGTGTGAGACACAGCATAAAGAGATTTTCCGTCCCCCAGAGTTGTGACAATTTTGTGGAGTTAAATAAGCCCAGCTATTTTGTAGAGTTACGAGAGTTAACTCGGTAGCGAATACTCTAGTATTTTCGAACGACAGTCTTATAGTAAAATATACACAACTTTACGAATTTCGAACGCTATTTAGTAAATTATACTCGATGGAGTTAATAATCGAACGCACCTCTGTGGCTATACAGGAGGTAAACTAACTTGTTGCACTACCGGTAACTAGTCCATTAGAAAATAAAATTATTGTTCCTATGAAATAACGGTGAAACGTTCTTCATAAGCGAGAAAAAATATTTATTGCCTACCAAAATTTCGTGGTTTTGTTACCGTTCGATTACTCGATAAAGATGTGTTATGTCCGATTATCCGATTGCTACAGCAACCTAAATTCGTTTTAACATAATGATTTTTTTTAAATTGAAGTACCAAACATTTGTGTATTTTACATTATGTAATAAGCTGAAGATAATTGCAGGTCATTTTATGGGGTTGGAAATGCTGCTTTATTGAATTATTTAAACTAAGCTAAAATATTGAAATAACAGTTCATTATACTATTTGAGAAATATAAACAAACAATGACTATGAAGAGGAGCAGAGAAATATCACTTCGAATGGAAAGTTTGAAATACGCACAGAACAGTTTGGTGTTTGGTAGTAAAAACAAACTTCAGCAAACTGACATTTGCCTTGGATATTTCAATAATGGTTATTTTTGTTTGAATTAAAACTGATAGAAACGACTCAATTTTTTAAGTAAACTCTACTTACTAAATGATTTTCACTAAATTAATAATACTTGTATTATCTCCTCCACCTGAAGAAGCTATTGTATAGCGAAACACATGTCGTGATTTTGTGAACCAGTCGATCCAAAAATTCATTCATCTTAAGAAAAAATATAAACAACCCCTAAAATCCTTCTTGGTATGATGAGAACACAGTAAACAGTTGAATAAACCTGAAATTATAGTAAGTAAAAGACAATTCATGATGGGAAAAATAGTTATTTGAGCACGTTTATATTAGCTCGGTTTCGTGTCTGTCCGGTACAAATCTTGCAATCGATTTTAAACTGAACTTCGGAAATAACTCGAAACTGGGCGACACTACAATATTAACTCGTTTTCTCGTCTGTCTATTTGTTCGTTTTTTTACGCAGCACAAAAAGTGAGGCTACGATCACTTAAACTCTTCATAGCAGAATGATCGATGAGTTAATGTGCACTAAATTCAACTGCCTTCCAAATATTCACTCAATATAACAACGAAATTATGGTAAAATAAACCGTTTGTCTGTAAATAAGAATATTAAGAAGCAATCGATTTTAAACTATTTTCCCGATAAGCTAGAAACTTGAAACTTCAAACATAGTTCAGAACTGGATGACAATGCAATATTAACTTGCTTTCTTGTCTGTTTGTTGTCTGTAATAATAATAATAGTAAGGAGCAATCGATTTTAAACCAACTTTCCGATGAGCTAGATACTTGAAATTTGAGACATAGCTCGGAACTGAATGACAATGCAATATTAACTCGCTCTCTTGTCTGTCCGTTTGTTTGTTTGTCTGTATTAATAATAATAATATAAAGGAGCAATCAGAACTGGATGACAATGCAATAATTACTCGCTTTCTTGTCTGCCTGTGTGTTCTTTTTACGGATCACAAAACTGAGGTTAGGAATCTCTCCATACCGGAGACGAGCGGACGCTGTTTTTCGGTCTAGAGTGTGCTCCGCGATAGTGAACCTTATTGCGATTCTCCACCTTACAGCATCGCGCGATGGAGAAAGTGAGGTTAAAAAATTGAAAAATATGTGGAAGTGACAATTATTTCCTCTTATAATAGTGAAAAGACACAAAATCCACGGCTAATTGAGCAAAACAATACACAGAAAAGTGAAACAAATGAAAACAAAATGCCATAAAGAAATACCTGATGGTGAAAATAAAAAACCCAAAGAAGACGTTTTAAAACGTGGGAAGACGAGTGAAATAGATAAAAACTGTTTACTAAGTAAGTGTACAACCAGTTAAATTTCTAGTAGCACAGTTGCAGAAGCTGAAAAACTGTGCGACATCTGCGCGAAACAGTGAAAAACAGTTCAATAAAATGAATACTAATATTACTAAGGCTAATACAGACACTAGAGAGCCCGGCATTGGGTCCGAGGATGAGAAATCCGCCCTTGTCGAGGTTAACGCAAAAACATACGTAAAAACGCAACGTGCAAAATATAATGAAAAGAAACTGGTGAGTCCAACCATTCAAAATGTGGGGAATGGAAAAAGGAATGAGGAAACACCATTAGAAAACCCCTATTCGGAGAAAAATTCTGTTCTCCACACTTGCTAAAATACTAAACAGAAATTCTGCAACAAAAAAATTGAAATTGAGGACATACTGGCTAAGAATAAAATTTCCAGTATTATAGATAAAGACACCCAAAATAAAAGGAAAATAGAAAAATTTGAGGTCTAGAAAAAATCAGAAAATTCTGAAAAATCACAGATGTAAATCCAAACATGGGTAATACACAAACCAAACTAGCCGAAAAACTAACGAGGGGAAAAATTTGTAACCAATGGAAATCAAAAAGAAAAAGAGAAGAAAAATTTAAAGCCCAGAAAATAGGCAAAAGGAACGAGCATATAAAAAACCCGAAAATAGAACGGAAGAACACTCCCAAAAAATCCGGATACCCAGAAGGAAAAATTCAATAGGGACAATGAGCGACATAGAGTTGAATGAAATGAATAATTATTTAGTCTTTTTTTCAATGTACCACGTTTATAAAGCTGAGTAAAAAATAAAAAATAATTATATAAATATGTTTTTTTCAATAAACGTTTATAAAACGGACTAAAAAGTATAAAATAATGTCTTCTAGCCCCATACAGATTTATATCCCCATACAGATTCCTAACCCCATAAAAATTATCCTGAAAATTTGGGATTGTGAATTTTAAATAGTTCTGAAAATAGTTGTAAGATTTAAACGAAAAACATGGGGTGCATGCCATTAATAATTGAAGCATGGATAGTTCACCGAAGTCACTTTTACAATTTTATTGCACTGCATTCACACACAAATACAGATACAAAAAACGCCATTTCTAAAATAATAAAACAATCATAAAGTAAGATTATCATCATAAAATATAATACGACCAGTAGGTTTTCTATGTTTTTTCCAAAATTCTCAATGTAATAATAGTAATAATAATAATGATAATAAACGTCTTTATTATTTCCAATATCCTAGCTTTCCAAACAAAAGAGTTACATTCAGTGATAAGAAATGAAAATAAAAGGCGAAGTTCAATTTTAAGTGACAAGTCACTATTAATTGTTCTTCCACTTAACCTCATGTTCTTCTATTCAATCTACATAAGAGACTTTGATTTCGATTGGCAAATGATTATACATCTTAACTCCGTTAAAAATAAACGAATCCATGATTGGAGACGACGAAGGTGGGGGTAATTTCAAATGATTTCTAGAACTTTTCTGTGTGTAGTAATTGAGGTGATTTGAAGTTTTTGAATATGTTTTCTTATAAGAAAAACAGTTTCCAAAATAAAAATGGGCTACGAGCGTTAGTATCTTCGTATCAATGAATCATGTGGCCCCATTTAACAAATATTTCCAATAGCTCTTTTTTGTATTAGAAAAATCTTTTCGGTTCTCTTCAATCCTATATTATTCCCAACCATTTGAAAGCTATTTTTTTGGGATAATGCCAACTGCAGATGCATATTGAAAAATCACTACAGCCAACACATACTGGATTTCAAGATAATAAAAAATACACCACTTCTGTGTCAAAATCATTCCCGATTCTTGTACTGTACAAGTTGGTCAAAATTATTCTTTAATTTAATTCTTTCAAGTTTTTTTAATGGAACGCCCTGTCTGATGTAGGATTAATAACTGTTTTTTTTAATTAAAATTATTACAGTCTGATAATGTGAACTCGATTAGACTCCAAGAAACCGAAACACTGAACAAATAGGGCCAGTTCTTGAATTTTCAACTTCCATGGTCCATTTCCTTATTAGTTTTTTTTTTCAAAAGATCGTACCAAAAAATATCAATCTACGATCTTTTCAGTAATGCGAGAGTATACCATTGTATTCGATGAAATGTACCCTGCGAATAAAATGGGGATTAGTGTTGTTTCTTTGGAAGTAAAGTGCGAACTGATTGCAATAAAGTAAAGTTAATTTCCCTGAATTATTTCGTGTGTATCCATTCAATTCTGGAAAGTGTACACAACCTTTAATTCTATTCACGCTTCCTCGAGTAATTATTTATGTATCCATTCAGCAGATACTACAGATATTCAAATAAATAATTCAAATTCAATTTCAAAAAAAATTTAGACGTCATGAGGTGTTTACATTTAATCATATTGAAAGGTTGCAAGCCTGCGTTAAACATAAACACTTGAGTATTAGGTTCATTTGTTTAAAAAACACTAACACATTAATCGGGGAAAGGGTGGAAAAATGACAACACACCCTGTACCCCCATTTATACTTGCCGTTCGTTGGGTGAATATTTACTAATGCTTTCCCGGTTCTTTCACTTTCGTTGTAATAACACTGATGGCCAGAGCTTGGCCTCTGTGCAAAGAATACTTACGATGAATTACCTTTCACATCGATTATGAAGTTGCAGACTATATATATATATATATATACATATATATATATATATATATATATATATAAAAGTTTTGAGTTTCTTGAACCAGGAATATATAATGGAGTTTAAGTTTCTTGGAGTTTTGGTTCTTTTGTGAATGGCAGTCTTCTTTAGGAGATAAACATTTATTTTGTCGACGTTTCGACCGTGTCCATCTTTCAGGGACTACAAATATATTTTTTTCGTTGATATATATATATATATATATATATATATAAAATATATATATATATAAATATATATATATATAGTTTGAGTTTCTTGAACCAGGAATATACAATGGAGTTTAACTTTATTGAGTTTTTGGTTTTTTTGTGAATGGCGTCTTTTGGAGATACACATTTTTTTGTCGACGTTTCGACCGTGTCCACGGCCTTCTTCAGGGACTACAAATACATTTTCGTTGATACGAAGATACAATATTGATGATGAAATGGACTTGCCTAACAATAATTAGCTGGATATATTTAAAAAAAATTTTTTATTGTATTTTCCTTCTGCTTTATTATATTTAGCGTTTTTTGTAAATGATCCCTACTGGTTTGTTTGAACATACGAAAGACAATTTCATACTAGGTGGGTATTCTAGCATTATTAGTCTTTTGTTTGTATTTCGTGCAACTTTATTTCTATAATCACAGAGCGATTTCGACCTAAAGGCATCTTCAGTGTTTGCTCGTCTGGTAAAAACAAGGAATCCATGAAATGTAGACACACACAAATTGTTGGATCGACAAACTGGGATGTTTTTTTTGAATTTATTTCAATTTATACACTTTATATGTTAGGTTCAGTGTGTAAGTTCATTTTTTTGGAAAAAAACCCTAATAACCTTTTTTTTATTAAATCAACAAATCATATTATTACCGCAATTTATTTTTATTTTATTTTTTTGGAATGTGGGGTGGGTACGATGAAATTCACTCTTCGGCTGTTTTTGTCAGGGGTATAGGGGTGTAGATATAATTGCGTCAATTTCCACCTTTTATAGAATATACCTTCATCACTTGTTAGATACGGGCCCAATCCGTATCACATACAAAAAAAGGGTTTTGTTGAATCCCCCTTTAACCAAAGCCCCGATGAAAGAGATATCCATATTGTAGAAAAATCATAACACTTTGTTTTTTATGCGTGGGGGTTTAAGAAACGAATAATTATTCAAATTTGAATCTCATACGAAGGGGGGCCTTGTTCTTTCATCTACTAATTTTATACCCTTTTTATATACGGGTGTGTTCCATAAACATATATAAACATGGAAGAACTGGTCCATTTGAGGGGGAAATTTATGAAGGAGATAAAAAAAAAATTTGGGAAAAATTGGGAAAATGCAATAAAAATTTGGGGGGAAAAATTATTTTAATTATTTCTCTAAAGAAAATGTAAAATATAAAAACGAATACAATCCATTAGATAGGCATTATAACTTCCATTTTAAGAAAATAAAAATCTGAAATGTGCAAAAGACCAAACTTACTACCTGAATAATTGAGACCAATCCTTCAAAAAAAAACCGAGCTAAAAATATTATAGTTTTAAAAGTTTTATGAAATATATGGTTCCGACCTATAACACAACTCTTATATCATTTGTTCTGAATATAATCATAGATAGATGATTTATTTTGCTTTTACACCCGGCTTAAGGGGTCACAATACAAAAAATATTTACAAATAATATATAAAAGACCATGCAGTAAATCATTATACACACTTGGGTTTAAATTTAAAAACTCGAGTAGTGAATAAAACAGTCAACACTAGTCAAAAAAGTTTTAAAATTTTTAAAAACCCCACTTGAAACAGTTATTTTGAGTTTTTTTTTATATTTTATAATAATTTATACCCCAGCAAATTTGACTTTCGGTCTAAAACCTTTCACGGGTAATTTTATTTTTTTAAAACCGGTAAAAAAAAAATAAATCCAATTAAATTTTGTCAAATCGATGAAAATACTAGTAAGGAAAGTTTTTTATTTTTGAAAATTCAAAAAAAAAAGAACGTTGATCCCCTTTCAGGTAAAAGCAGAATGTAGAAAAAAAGGAGACCCCAAAAAAATGTATTAAGTGTATGGACCCTCTTTTCAAATTAAGATAATATATAGATCTTTCATTTCAAATGAAGGTAGTGTATGGATCCTTCTTTTCAGTTTTAGTTAACTATCTCAAGAAAAAAAAAGGTTAGAGTAATTCTGCGAACGGCATTCCATTCAGAATGGTTGATTTAAAATATGCTATAATTTCAAGACGATTCTAATAAAAAAAAATTTATAAAAAAAATCGCAAAGGCCCCCCAAAATTCAAAAAAAAAAACGAATTCGCCGACCCCTTTCAGGTTGAAGCAGAATGAAAAAAAAATCAGGGAGATTCAAAAAATATCCAGTGTTTGGGCCCCTTAATTTCAAATTAAGATAAAATAGGATTTAAATTTTCAAAAAAAGGTGTGGGGATCCTTTATTTCAGTTTTATTTGGAAGGGTTGATCTCAAAACAAAAAGAGTAATTTGAACGGTTTGATTCAGAATGGTTGTTTTGGGATACCTATACATAAATTTTCCCAAGACGATTCTCAAGAAAAAGAAGATTTCTAAAAAACCCAAAGTTTCAGTTGGATATGGGTTTAAGAAAAAGATTTAATTCCGCGAACGGCTTTCGTTCAGAATGGTTGAATTAGTATATGCAAAATTTTCAAGATGATTCAAGAAAAAAATTTTTTTAAAAAAAGCAAAGGGTATTACCCCAAAAATTCCCCAAAAACGAATTCGTCCGATCGCCTTCAGGTTAAAGAGGAAAAAAAAACTGGAATTCCAAAAATTATTCCAGTAGTTTTGGACCATTGATTTCAAATTGATAAATAGGATTTTTCATGGGGGTTTTTTGATTGATCGTATGGTTGTGTGTTTGATATATTGAACATTCATTCAAATTTTGGGGGAAAACCCAACCTCTATAAGTGTCCCAATTGAAATTCTATAGGTTTTCACAAACACAAAAAAACAAAAACTTGGAAATCGAAACCAAAACCAGGAAATTTTATTAACATGATTTTTTTAAAAAAAACATCGTTTCCCAAAAAAAGAAGAACTCGATATACGAACCATCAACTGTTTCGATATCAAACCGAACAGCAGAACGATTTAAATGAAAAACTCACCTTTCTTCCCTTCCCGTTCCCAACGGGCCCTTCTGTTTTTTCATCGGATTTCAAATCAACTTCATCATCACTTTCATCGTCTTGGGAAACTCCTTTCCGCCACGGGCTGCACGGGAAAAGACTGATGTCTTGTCGATAGGAAAAAAAAGGGTTTTCTTGGGGAAACAATATAGGGGTTTCGTTTCAGCCAGGGAAAAAGAAAAAAGGAACGCTAGAGGCTTATGATAAATAAAGCCATCGCCACCGGGGGAAAGGGCAGAGGAAACCTGACAGTTCGGGGGCCCGGGGGTGGGATGATAGGATGGGGCTGGGGCGAGTTTTTTTTTTGGGAACGCGAAACCAAAAGGGGGGTTTCCCCACCGCCAAAAAACGCTTTGATTCCCTGACAATCTGTCCCGGGGGGGTTCCCGCCACTCCCCCAAAAAAAACGCCCCGGTTAAATATTTTCATTAAAGGGGGTGGGGAAAGAAAAAGAACTTGTTTTTGGGGGAAAACAAACCCACACTGTACACTTGATGCATTTTGGCGAAGAATTGTACCGAGGGATAAATGAACTGGAGCCCCAGCACACTGTGGTGCACGGGAAAGCGAAATGTCGGAAAAAGAGGGGGGTTTCCCCAGAAAACCTTTGCAGAGCGCCTGTTCCCTCGTATCATGACATCTTTTTGAAGATACGGGCATGGCTCCCCCCTGCGTAGATTCCAATTGCAGGGACACTGGGGACAAGTTTGCCTGGAAAAAAAGGAATGTTGGGGGAAAAATTGGGGTTTTTTTTATTTAACCCTGTAACACCCCCCTTAAAGGGGTTTTATTTTTTATTTTTTTTCTTTTGGCCTTTTAAGAAAGTATCTATTTTTGGAAATTATCGGTTGAAATTTTATTGTTTTTAAAAATAATGGGAAAGCCATATCTCAGTCATTTAGAAATTTTTTTTTTTTTCATTGAAATAATATTCATGTGTTGAATTTATTGTAATTGAAATATTTCTTATTGGCTGAATCAACCATCAATCTTCGATGGAGATTGAAAAAAATTCATTATCGGCTTAGAGTTTTTATTTTTTCAGTTTGGGGTTTGTTTAAATTTTTTCACACAGGTTTGGTCTAATTGCCGTTTTGCTGAAATAACAAGGATTATTCGTGGGAAAAGATTCATCTGGAAAAACCCCCGCCAATAGGATTTAATATGTAGAAGTGCCATTTTAAATGAAAGACCAATAAGGTTTCAAAATGGCTACCCTTACCTAACTTGGAGCGGAAAAAAAAAAGATCATTAATTTTAAAAGGGGGCAGTGGTTCGGGGGGAAAAAATTTGAAAGATTGGTTTTTTTTACGACGGTGGGGTATAAATTTTGAAGCGTGGAGGATATTTTATGAAATTTCGGGGAAAGTGAGTCAAAAGGTGGTGTTTCGTATGGGATTTTTTTTGTATCGGTAGATCGAAAAAGGGGAAGTATAGAGGTCCATGAAACATGGGCCCCCTTTTTTTATTGGGGAAAAATTTTCCCCGGGGGGAAATAGCTTTGGAAAAAAGTTTAACGCTGGTTTAATTTTCCTTTGGGGTGAACCACATGTAAAAATCGTTCGAATGTATGGGTGATTAGGGTTTTTGTATTGACGCCAAGCACAAGTTTTATAA